>CANXYI011851797.1:0-13576 GCA_948208565.1 Hura crepitans
TCTCATAGACTTTTACTCCTATCTAAGGTCCATGAACTCTTGCCTCCTATCATCCAAGTAATCCTCAGGTATGTACTTTTTTTAGAATTCCTCTAAGAAGAAATCTCATGTCAGCTCATCCTTTATCTTATACTCAATCAAATCATCCCACCATTTAGAGGCATCTTCTTACAATAAAGAAGTGGTGCATATCACTTTCTCCACAGGTGTACATCACATCTGCGTTATTATTTTTTTGGTGTGATCCAACCAATACTCAATTGTTTCTAGATCAAGTTCCCTTTTTCCTTTAAAATCTTTAACTCCCATTCTCTTGACTCTCTCTAAATAAGTCTTTTGGAGAGCCAATGGAAGTTCCTACTGCTGTGGAGTTGGCAATTGAGTAGCCACTATAACTTTTCTTAACAACTACAGTATATCATATACATAAGTTGGTGGACCTTGAGTAGCTAATAATGCCTGTTTAGTAGCACTCCTAGATGCTGAGGCCATTCTATTAGATTCTTATCCCATGAACATGGAAGCTTAGTCCCCTTCCTCTTCACGAGGTGTACTCATCATAACTATAAACACAAGAATAATTATTAAGCCTCCATATAATTAAATTATGTTATGTATAGACTTAACTCCTATAACACACTTATGCTGCCTAGGAATGCCTAAATTAGAGATTTGATTCCACCAAATGTGAAACCTTTTACTCGGTCTGATCGCCTGACATGACTAAGGTGTGCAACACATAACATGTTATCTGAACTCATAACATTAATCTTATTTTAAAATATTTAACTAGATACCCTTTAATGTCAAAAATGTATATTTTCAAAAAAAATTCTTAAAACCAAGTTACACAACCATTTTGGGAATCCTCATGCCAAAATTTTGGTAGCATAACAGCTCTACCAGGCACTATCCCAAGTTTTTTTTATGTAACCATCATTGATAAAAAAAACACTTCTATACATATTTCTTAATCAAAACCCAACTTTGTCATCTATCTGATCACTATAATCTCAACCTTAGGAAGAGATGTTAAACATGCATAAATTTTCCAAAACAGTTTAAAATATGATTTACAAACCATACAGAAGCTAAATTTTTAAGACATTACAATTTAGGCCCAAGACTATTTACATCCATACTAAAACTGCCTTTCTATGCCTATAGATTTTCATAATTTAATTACATACATAAAAAAGATACCAAAATAATAGCCTTCACTTCTATCTTGATGTCCCAAGGCTTAAGATTACTTATTCTTCTAACCTATGTGTTGAAAATAAAATAATGCACTAAGCATTTCGCTTAGTGGTGAAATCGAATTAAATCATACATGATGCCATATTATTCACAATTCAAATCAACATCTATAATTATTTCCATATGCATATTTCATTATGCTTAAAATAATACATAATCAAGCAATAATTAAATAATGACATAAAAATCACATGACTTGCATTTAAATTTAATTCATGACTTATACTTACAAGTATAGCAATGTCATTCATAAAGAGAATTCATTATCAATCTTTCATAATGTTATTATTATATAGCTCATAATATCATTATTATTCGCTCATATGATCAAAACATGTCTTATGGATAACGGGGGTGGATAGCCAGTACAACCTCCATGGACCTGAAGGTCTATCTATTAACGTAGATCTAAAGATCAAACATAACATAACATGATAGCCATTATGACTATTTATGAACCCAAAGTTCATCTACCAACATTGATCCAAAGATCAAACATAAGGATGTCTTTGGGTCAGAGTAAAAGTGGACCCGTAGACTAGAACATGAAATAGCACTATAGTGCCCTAGTAGCTACTAACATACCCCTAGTTGACTAGTCAACCTATCCATCTAGGTTGTTAAACATATAGTCAATCTAACATATTTCTTTTAATTTCACTATATTAAATAGATTAAAAGTGGCTTTAACTTACATAATTGTTAGTAATTGACCATATCAATAAATTAACATAATTATCCTTTAATTATAATCATAAACATCACAATATGGTAATACAATTTTTGATTTCATAATCATTCAAGCTTATAGCCATATAAGCTCAACTTTGACATATTCATAATGTCTTATATGCTACTAAAATCACCATTCATACATAAAGTAACATTTACCATATTTGGCATCTCCTTTAGGCGCATTTAATCTATCACTCATACTTAAAATACTTAATTTCATTCCTTTTACATTCAGCCATACATAATATTTAAGTAACTCAATTTCATTCCTTTTACATTAGCATGTTTAAAACATTATTCATTTAACATATCATAAGTATTAATCCAATCCCACAATTTCACATCATTAAAACATAATAATTATGGCATTTCATTAACCATTTTCTCACTTTAAATACAAAACAATATTATGTCTCCAAAATATCAACTTTTAAAATAAATCATAGTAGTCTAAAGTATTAAACACAACACACCAATATACACTTCCTCACATGACCATTTGGCCACCTAGCTTGCCAACACTAAACATGCCCAAATTTATCATTTACACACACACACACACATAAGATCAATTCACATCAAATTATCATTAAACCATGCCACATGTACTCAATAATTAATTTATAAATGGAAGGGGTTATCACATGGCCATTCAGCCAACATAACAAATATATTATCTCATTCAATTTTAATAATTCACACTCTATACATTTCCTTTTTACATTATTCATACTAATTAAAAGATCATTTACTTAATTAACTCAATAAATTCATTAATTACTGATTAGCATACACATTTAATATTATGAAAAATAAAGAGTATTATTAAATATTCATGATATAGTCGATTTCACATACCAAAATGATTGCAATGTGATACTAAGGACTGCTCACACTTTCATTTTTCCTTTATCACGTGTTTGGTCTGTTTTCTTAACTACCCATTACAAATTCAATTTAAGAAAAATTGTAATAAATCATACGATATTCTAAAAAATTCAAAAGACTATATTTTTCAACCCTTGGGCACCTACTTAAAATGAGAAAAATATTGGTTTCTCAAAAATCTTACTTAATCGAAAAATGGGCACTATTGACCCAACCCAAAAACTTAGAAATTCCTCCATTTTCCCCCAAAAAACCTCCTAATTCCTTGCCTACAACCCTTAGAGACTTATTTCCTTGCTTAAAAGTATGATTTAGGCTTAGAAATGAGAATTCAAAGGAAGAAAAAAAATCGAAATCTTCATCCTAGGGCCTATCAAGTTTTTTGAGGAAAAAGGTGAGAAATGTTTTTGGTCATTTGACCAAAAAGTCAACAATTCAAAGGTATTTATAGTATTTGAAAATTTAATTTTTAATACCTTCAAAAATTCTTTTCTCCCCTATTTTAAATCTATTTTTTCTCATTCCACTTCTCGAAATTAGTTTAATTATGTCTCGAAATGCTTTAAAAATCTAGGCTAAAAATTAAAAGAAACTGAATTAAAATGCCAGTTTTATCCATTGCAAAATTTGATTAAGATACTTCCTGACATCTAAAAATTTTGATTTTGGTCCTATTAAACTTAGTGGAATTTTTGAGTATCAAGTTATATAGGTTTCAAAATTTTCTGAGCAACATTGAAAATTATTTACGGTTTAGCTTTGCCTCGACCACTATTCATAAAACACTATCAGAAAAACTTTCTTAGCTTTTTTATCCAATCAAATGATCTCCAATTGATTTCAAACTTTGCCCAAAATTATTGTATGACTAATACTTTCATCCAGCAACTTTAGTACACCTCGTGTGTTGGGAGCACTATTCATCCTCGGAAAATACTATTCATAAAAATCAGCATTTTCGGGTCTTTATAAGGACCAAGCCCTATTATGCCTTTTATTTGGGATGGGCCTAGCCTAATTTCACCTTAAATTAGTCTTAAATGCTATAGGTTATTATCTTGGCATGCACTTTAAATATGAGAGGTCATTGGGCTGAATTACAACCCATAAATCAAACTTGGGAATCCCCCGTTATCGCTTAGGTAACCCCACCTAGGGAAAGAATGGCTAAACTATGTGTGCGGGGGAAATAAGGTTAGAAGGCTTATTGCTTATGTATTTAATAATGTTGAAATGCATGTGAAACATGTATAGAGTATGATGTTTGAATGGGTATAATGCATGTATGTGTATGTATGTCTCTTATATGTATGCTATTAATGATGTATGTCTATAAATTGATGTTTATGATTAAATGGACATGAAAAAGGATATGTAACATGATTGAATGATGGTTATGGATACTTAGAGGCTTGATGGCTGAATAGCCTATTAGTGTATGTATATATATATAAGTTTGATGTTAGATATATTATGGAAGATGTCTGAACACATGATTGATAATGAGTATAAGAAATTAAGATCCTATGTGTAATATGATATAATACAATATTTATGCATGTGTGATGGCTTTGACGAATGGCCTATATGAAATTATATATGTGTGTATTCCATATAAGGTATGAAATGGATAATATATGGGATGTAATTGATGTAATTAATGATGAACATGTAAAATGAATGTGTGATATGAGAAAATGCAAGATGATGTATATGGATGATGTTGTAGCAAAATGGCATATGGCAAATAGTTATGTGTATATGGTACATTATGTATGCTATGAATAATGTATAACTATATGCATGAGAATGATCATGTGAATATGTAATAACATGTGTAAAATAATGGGAACCTAATAGAACATATACATGAACTACTAGCATGAGAAAGATGATATGATGATGTGGATGGCATATGGTAATTGTGAAATGCCATAATGCATGATAAGATTAAGATACAACCAAATGGCCTAATATAGGAATTGATATATGATTAATGAAATGATGATATGGATGGCATATGGTAGTTGGGAAACACCATAATGGATGATGAGCTTATAATATGGATGAGTGGCAAATATGGGAATTGATGGGTGCTTTAGGAATTTATTAAATACTTATGATATAATAATGTGGATATAAGGCAAGAATGGCCTAATGTGATTAAAAGAGTAAAATACTTATGATAATGTCTATTATGCACAAAAGATGGATATGTTGATATGTTAATCAATGTAGTTATGTTGCATGAATGGTAATATAATAGGATTAATAAATGGTAAAAAATTATTTCCCCTAAGGTTATGTCTTGACCAAATTAAAGATAAAATTCACTCAACCTACTTTAAGAAGGTGAAATTAAAAGTAAATTTGGTTAGTGGCCCATACAAGTAAATAGCCTAGTTTGATTTGTTGACCGATCAACTAAGATTAATAGAAGTTGCTATGATACTTTGGTACTTTAATGCATTTGTTCTATGGGTCCACTAAATGTCTGACCCATAGGCTTATATCTTTGATCTTTGGATCTATGTTGGTAGATAGACCTTTGGATTCATAAATGGTCGTATATGCCATCATGCTTTGTTATGTCCATTCATTCATGCTATGCTCAATCTTGGACTCATGATTCATGCTTGATCTATAGGTTTTATGACATGTTTAATCTTCATATCCACATTGGTAGATAAGCTTTTAGGTTTATAGGGGGTCGTACTAGCTTACCTTATGTTTGACCTCTGGATCTCATGATATGTTTGATCTTTGGATCTACATTGGTAGATGGACCTCCGAGTTTATAGGGTCATACAGGCCTAGCTTATGTTTGACCTTTAGGTCTTATGATTATTACTAACTTTTGAGTCTAATGGTATGGAGCCTACATGGTTTTAAGGGCCTTAGGGTCCACCACTACTCTATTACCCATAATGTATGTGTTTCTTTGTATATCAGCTTAATAAATAGATTTTAAAGTAGACTTAACATGGTTTTCATAATGTATAAATTATATATTAATGCATGATCTTATAATGAGTTATACCTATAATTTATGCCATGTTATAGCACATGTGTATTTTATGCATAAAGTTGCATAAGATGTAATAAGTTGAAGGTTTATGTTTTTAATCTTAATGGATAATGACTTATGAATGAATGCCATAATGTCAGTGTATACTTATGATGAGTTATGTGTGCTCATGTTAATAGATAAATTTTATGAGACTATGGCTATGCATGATACACATATGTGCTAAAAGAAAATTAAGGCATAATAATGATGTTTGAAATCACTAGATATATGGATTTATTATGCTTATGTATGAATAGTTGTGATTGAATCATACAAATGAGATGATGGTTCCCTTGCATGCTTATTCTATATTGTAAATTGTGTATGTTTAGATCCTTACACATATTGTATTATTGATTTTTAACATAGTGGACTAGAATATTATGAATTTTTATAATTTGAAGCATTTAATATAAATTAGAAAGAAAAGGAATGTGATATACTATGCTAGCTGCACCACTAAGTTGTAAAGCTTAGCCATCATTTATTTGCGATGCACAAATTTTTAGATAGCTTAGAATGAAGAACCTCCAGGCTATAGAGATTAGGGGTTTATTTGAAGATGATGTTGTTTATACAATTTTGTATACTATATACAAAAAGAATATGAAAGAGTGATATATAGATTATGGGCCTGTAATGTATTAAAAGTTTATGTGAAATTGTATTAAATTTATGTATATAGACACACACACACACACACACACACACACACACATATATATATATATATATACACACACACACACATATATATATACCAGATATGTGATTGATAGATGTTGATATATGATGATTTATGAGCTATTGTGTATGTATGATTCGATCGGTTATGAGACAAGTGTTGATATTTATGTATATTTGTGATTGAGATGATGTTAAGTTTGGATAGTCAGATGGACCAAGATGATGTTGAAATATGTTTTGATATATTAGAAGTGTTGTGTTTATATGGGTTACTATTTGGGATAATATCCTGGTATAGCTGTTATGTTATCAAATTTTCAACACAGGTACCATATTAGTTAACTTTAGATGAGGTTTTTGTTAAGACTATTTTTGTAAATTATATGACAAAAGATATGTAGTATGATAATAAGGAAATTGATTTTAAGTAAACTGTAGAAGTAATAAGATTAATAATGGTTATGTGTGATTCCTTATTCAGGTCCGATGATCGGACCGAGTAAGGGGTGTCACGTTTAGTGGTATTAGAACTCCGATTGTGGCATTCCTTGAAGTAAGAAAGTATATAGAGAATATAAGAGTGCTATGAGATTGAAGTTATATAAAATATATAGTATGTTGACATGGATAGATTAGATGGTCTCTGGTATCAAAGAGGACATAGCTACAATTAATATGTATGACCTCAAAAAGAAGTAGAGGTAGAAAAAGAAACATCATAAGGTTTCCAAATTTTGGTATGAGGTTGGCTAATAATAGATATGTGAAGAAGTGAATTGTGTTAAGACAAGGGGCTATAAATAGTATAAGGGAGGATAGCATGATGATTATGGAATTAAAAAGAACATAGTGAGTACTAGTTGGGAATGGTTGAAAAAAATGTATGTAAAGTGAATATAAAGATAGAGTGATCAAAGGCTTTAGGAGTTAATACTTCTAGTGTATTTATCAATTCCCTTACGATTTAAGGACTTTTGATGATTGAGCATAACACATTAGGCTGGGTTATATATCATGTCATTGAGCATAAACATAATAGCACACATTTTTACATTTCATTATTATCATCATTTACATTATCATATGTGCATAACCATATCATATATATCATATATGTGTGTTTTGCCTAAATCAAGTGGGAAATTAATAGGACACACATATACAAGGGAATGAAATAAGATTAGAGAAAAGAAGATATGATGGAAGTATATTGGAAAAGGATATTATGAGTCATAAAAGAAGGGATGACCTTTATGAAAAAGCTTAAGAGGGGAAGTGATGAAAGTGTGGATAGTAGATATAATGAATGACTAAATGAGAAATATGTTTAAGTTTTGGATGACGAAAAAAGGTCATTATAAGTTAAGCCCCTAATGAGAAAGTTATATAGAGCTTGAAACTTTGATAAGCAGAGTACATGTATTGGGTTAGTATACAAGTATGCTAGATTATTTGAGAATTTCAAGGACAAAATTTCTTTTAAGAGGGAAAGAAATGTAACACCCAAAAATTCTATTATTATGAATAGTAGTTTTTAGGATTTGAAATGTTACCTGAGATTTTGGGTCATACTAATACTAGGGAATAGGAGTATAACCTTATGGTTTTGTATATTAACCCACAAATGAGTTAATGCACAATCTAAAATTTTTCATGAAGTCCCCTAATACATAATATCAAGCCACTAGTGGGTTAATATGTAAAAGTCTATCTTCTCTATTTTTGTATGTCAACCTATAATTAGGTTAAAGGCAATTGTTGGAATATTTTTTTAGTGAAGTATCGAGAGAAAATGAAGTCTCTAAGCTAGTTAAAAGGTAGAAGTTATGGTAAGGAATATGGTAAAGAAGATCATATGATATATACATGAACATAGATGGAATTATTTATTTAAATATGGTTATGATAAGAAACACTAATGCTATAAAATGGAAGCCAATGGGTTAAAGTGTGAAAGCTTAATCTTATGGCTTTACTCATTAACCCATTGGTAGTTTAATGTATAAAAGCCCATCATTAGGTAGTTTTGTATATTAACCCACTATAGGGTTAATGTTGAAATTCTGACTTCACAGTTTTGTATATTAACCACTAGCGGGTTAATGGTAATTACTGAATGATGTAAGAATCGTGTAAAGATGAAAGTAGTAATTTTAATCAAAAGTTCTCAATTTTTGAGCATTGATTTTTCAAGGCATTTAATAAATAATGTGTATGATTATTTGGGATCATAATATATGTAAATTGATGCTGGAATGGAAGAAAAGGTTAACAAAAAAAAAAGAGAGGATTAAAGTAAAAAAAGTAAAGGATTTTTGCTTAGGCTTTAAAATGGGCCCTTGGATCTCTTTTTAAAACTTAATCTTAGCCATTAATTGTTGGTATATAAACCTAATTTTTAGTGGCCAAAACTATATTTTCCAGTAGCATTTCTCTTATTTTTTTCTTCTCTTTTATGTGAAAGGCAAAGAAGCCATTTTAAGGCTTCCCAAGCTTTTCTTCTCAAAATTTCTACCAAACCTCACACAAATCAACCTTTTATGATATGATTTAGCTTCTATATGGTTTGAACATCAAATTTGAGGGCTCAATCGAAGAAAATGGGGGGAATTTTGGATAGGTTGTGTATAAGTGAATAATAACCCAAAATCAGGTAAGTCCTTATTTTTTTTAGTTTTAATAATTTTTAGGAGTAATTTGAGGTTCCAAAACAAGAGATACTTTGTTAGATTTTAATTTGGCTACAAGTTTTAATTTCTATGAATTTTTAAATATTATGGATGAATAGTGACCATGTAATGGAAAAAAGGTTTATTTTCGTGCTTTGATATTTTTATAAGATGTAATTGGATGCCAATAAGAGATTTATCAAGTCAATTTGAGAATTTGATGGCTATTTGAATTATTTTGAATTTTTTAAGTATGGATAAATAGTAACTAATTATTGCATGAGTAGTTGTTTTGAGGATTTTATAATTTCTGCGGTGTCTTCAGGATGCCAAAGAGAGTTATATAAGGTTGATTTGAAAAATCGAACCATATTTTAATTATTATGAATTTTTTTATTATAGATTCAGACGAGGAGAAAACAAAGGGAAAAGATTAAAAAAGGTTCATGGAAGCTCTAAAGGGTATTTTGATGCTATCAAGTAAGTGTATCCCTTATAGTATGTGCACCTATGATTTTGTGTTTGAAAATCATGTGTTTAATATATCAAATGTGTACGTAAGATGTGTGATTAAATGATGTTATGATCACTTATGTGATTTAAGTTGTATGAAAGCAAGGTTTTAATGTTAATGAAAAATGATGAGATTATGATTATACATAATGCCATGATAATAATGTGTCTTGTTTAAAGGATGATACAATACATATCTATGTTAGCATGGCCAAATGATGTGAGGTCTAGTGCATAGTTATGTTGTTAATTATGAGCTAGTGTAAAGATGTGTATATTAATCATGACATGCTAAGGTGGCCTAATGCATGTAGCTTATACTTATAACATATAAGTTAATGATAGTTTATGTACATACTTTGAGTAAGTGTAATCGAAATAAATTATGCTAAATTGTGTATGCCTTAAAATGTGCATATTTTGTAATTATGTATGTTTATGCATAATTGACTAATTATGAATGTTAATGACTTTTAATCATGTTAATTGATATTATGGATGTGTATTGATTATTTAATGTGATTTAAATACATGTGGAACATGCATAGAGTATGATGGCCGAATGGCCATAATGCATATATGTTTATGTATGTCTCTCATATGCATGATATTGATGATATATATCCATAAATTGATGTTTATGATTAAACAGACATGAGAAAGGATGTGTAACCTAATTGAATGATGGTTATGAATACTTAGAGGTTTAATGGTTGAATGGCTTATTAGTGTATGTATGTATGTATATATTTAATGTTAGATATATTATAGAAGATGTATGAACACATGATTGGGAATGAGTATAAGGAATTGAGATGTTATGTGTAATGTGATAGTATGCAACATTTATGCATGTGTGATGGCTTGGTCAAATGGCTTAGATGCAATTATATTTGTGTGTGTGTTCCATATAAGGCATGAAATGGATAATATATGGGATGTAATTGATGTAATTGATGATGAACATGTAAAATGAATGTGTAATATGAGAAAATATAAGATGATATGTGTGGATGATGTTATAGTTGAATGGCCAATGTGTAATATGAGAAAATGTAAGATGATGTTTGTGTAATGCCCGAAAAGTCAAAGTCTTGTGAACAGTATTAGGCAGACCTGGATGATGTTCCCCGTGGTGCGGGTCGTCATTCTAAGTCCGATGACTAGCATAGTTATCATAAAACTTTGACAGGGCTAAAACTAAGGAAAATGAATGAATTAAAAATTTTAGCTGAACTAATAATTTATATTAGGTCATAAACTAATGTTTTTCAAGATGAAAAGATTTTGGGACGGGATAACCCCGAGATTGGGAATGTGTCCGGATGGTCTCGAAAATACCATATCTTGAACCTCAAAAATTCCACTGAGTGTGATTGTAGAAGAATTGGAAATTTTTGAGGTCAACTGGTATTTTTATGAATATTTTCTTCTGGCCGTGAATAATGCTAAAAAATCAAAGCGGAATTTTAAGTCAAAATTTTGCATGGACCTTAGTCTCATTAAATTAGGAATTTTAAAACTGGAATGAGAATTTTTGGAGCAATAAAGAATATTTTGTGACTTTTCCAAGTTTAAAATTGATCTGTGATGAATAGTGACTTTTTGCTCCCGAAGGAATTTTGAGCCAAAATTTTATGTGGACTTTAGTATTAATAATTGAGAATTTTTACAACTAAAATGGGAATATTTGGACTTATAGATAATATTTTTTGAATTTTCTAATGAAAAAGTGACATAAATTATGTGTAATAGATTTGGGCCTTAATTGGGCCAAACCAATAGATCAAGCCTAGCCTATGGGGGCTAAAATAAATATGAATACAGCCCAAGGGAGCAAAAAATTCCAACTTCTTCTTCACCTTGTGGCCAAAATTTCAACCATAAGAGACCACCATTTTTTGTTATTTTCTCTCTCCAAAAATTTACACAAATCACTCTAAAAATTAATTAAAATAAACCTCCATCACTTCAAAGCTTGATTTCCACCAAGAATCAAGGAAAAGGGAGTTAATTGGTGAAATTCACTACTTGAGTGAATAGTAACCCAAGTAAGTGAAAATGCTCAAAACTCAAGTATAGTTAAATTAGAATATTTTAAGATTAGCTATGGAGTTAGAAATTTAATTTAAGCTATAGATGATTTTATAGGATTTTTTCTAAGTAATTACTATTATGTTAGGTGGTAAAAGTGCAAGGGTGAGGGAGGTCACAAAACCAAGTTCAAGTGGGGTGAATAAGGGTGGAAAATCACCCTAGGTAAGTGGAATAACATAATTTTATTATGTCTTTCATGTGCATGAAAATTTAAGGTATAATACTTGTATGGAATTGACAAAATTTGCATGTATGCATGTGGTTTGGGTATAATGTTAATATATGCATGTAAGTTAGATTAAATTAATGTGAATTGTGTAATAAATTGGTGAGAAATAATGTAAGTGTGTGTTTATGCATGTGTGGCCGAATGGTGGCCTAATTAGTGGATAAATTATGAGTTGAATGAAATGTCTATATGAGGTGTGGAAATGGCATATGGGGAATGCCTAAAACATGAGGAAATGACCTAAAAACTTTAGCATAATGTGTCCAAAATTTCGACTTAGTTAGAGGTGAGAATTTAAGTAAGTTGATACATATCATATTGAGGGCATAAAGTGAGAATAATGCATTTGAAATAGCAATGGGAAAGAGGCTTAAATGAGAGGAGAAATGAGATGCCTAAAAGTGAGAAAAATGACCAAATGAATAGTGTCAGTTGCGAAAAATGACTAAATGAATAGTGATTTTGTGACAGTGGCAAATTCATAATTTCACAGGAGGAATTGACTCATAATGGAATGTTAAAGATAAAATAGTACTGAATGTAATGTAAACTAGGTAATGGCCCATTAGTTAGATGCCCACTAGATGGGTTGACTGGTCAACTAGGGATAAAGCAGCTGCTTGGTGGTTGGCCCCTTTGGGGCCCACTGCCATGTGTTGGTATTGTTGAGATTGTGTAATGCTTCAATATCTTGTTTGTTGTGACTATGGGTATTGGGAGTGTCTACAGACAGGTCCCTGCTATCCAACATTGGTGATGTGATTCGAGGTATTGGGAGGCTCTACAGACTGATCCCTACTATCCCACTTGAAGATATTGGGAGGTCTACGGACTAATCCCTACTATCTATCAGTCTAGTATTGGGAGGTCTACGGACTGATCCCTACTATCAGGTAAGGTAGATAAAGCTACCTAGGTCTTGAAAGTGGGTCACTGAATAGGATAGTCCTATTATCCAGTGTCTTTAAGTGTGGTATGTCTATGGGCCTGCAAACAGAAACTGTAAATAGATAAAATTGATAATAATACCTAATGCATGATTTGAATTAGACAATAATTGGATTTAGCAACTTAGGATGACTTGATTGTGTGTGAAATCTTGCATGATTTCTTATTGCATGAGACATGACATAATTATGTTAATCCACTACTGAGTCTCTCAGCGTATTGATGTTCTGATACACAAGTCGCGAGCGAGGTACGGGTCAACGTCAAAAGTTAGGCATCAGCATCGATGTAGCTATCCTAGTGTCTTTTTGGTATATTACTTTCCTATTGTATTACATATGTATAATCTACTGCACTCATGTATATATGTGGGTTAGAGTGAGTAGTAAGACTATGTGTATAAAGGATGTGAACTCAATATATATACAGTGTTACACAATGAATAGTTATTTTTCTTGGTATGCTTCTGTATGCTGATGG
>CANXYI011851802.1:0-12461 GCA_948208565.1 Hura crepitans
ATATATATAGATGTATGTGTACCTTATCTCATACATCGTTGGCTTTTTATATCTTATAAAGTGACTTAAGAATAGCATCAATCCATTTTAAAGTATGTACATAAAAAGGTCACAATTTAAATTTCCTAGTCCTAGCAAACTCCACCATAGTTCGCTCACACTATCCTTACTATTTCACATTACCCTTATGCATTACATGCCAACAATTTCCATATCATGCATCACCCTTACACTTACAGCACACACACAGCCACACACATACACCATGTTACCATGAAGGAATTTTCCTTCACACAATGAAACCCATAGCAACCCCTCACACCACACAACTAAAGCTCCCTACTCCCATGCTCAAGGTGGTACCTAGACACACACACGCATATAGGCTACTAGAATTCCAGCCCCCTAATTCCTATGATGGTAGCAAGGCTTATGTCTATCCTCACATTATCTCACACACAATTCACTACCAAGGCACACACTCACACTTTAACCTCATGTCGCTTTTAATTTTCCTCTATAGGATTTCATGCCACCATGCCATCCCCTCACAATCACTATTGCAACTTAATTTCTCCCCACAATCACACCATACTAACACTAAAGAGGACCAAAGCATTACAAAAATTTAGTAAGCACACACAATCACATCATTAATATTAAAATTCATCTCAAGCACACCATTTCTACTAGAATTTTTAGGTTGCTTAATTACAGAATTCTTCTTTAAAGAAAAAGCAAGGCATGCCCTTAATTATCTAAATTCACAAACCTAATTCCCATTTCCAGCTACTTTTTTGCTCCTTCACTTCCTCATCATTCATCATCTTGCTTCCCTTTCCACTTGCACTTAGTAATCCCTTACTATCCTTCACCAATTCACCTCACAAAACACCAAGATCACACACATACACACCATTGATTAAAGGGTCTGGTTGTCTAACATACTTAAAAGAAAAACTCATTTAAAATAGAAATGGAAAAATAGGGGATTAACTCACTCTAATTCTGAACATCATGTTGTCTATAACTCCCTTGTTAGCTTTTCTTACATTTATTAGCTTCTTATAGATTCCTCCACTTTCAATCTTAAGTTCTCTATTTAGATGGCTATCTTTAGTTGATATTTAGATGAAGATATAGAATTAAGAAGCTGGAACAAAAGAGGAAGGAGAAAGACGTGACCAGCAAATGAAAATGGTGGAGGAGGCGAGGAAAGAGAAGGAAAGGAATAATTTAAAATGGTTTTTAGTGGAAATTGGTGGCTAAATGGCTGTCATAGAATTTGGCCATGTGGTTTAGTGCCTAAATGGGATTAGGGGACCCTTGGTTTGTGTTACGAGGTTCTCGAGCACCTCGAGATTCGAATTCCCAAACATAGGGGCTGTTAACTTCGAGGATTTTTTAAAAATCACACAGTTATCAAAAAATGCACCATTTGTTCCTAAAATCATCATTTCAATTTCATGCTTGAAAAATTTTGTGGTGAAATTCCTTCGAGAATTTGCGACAACTCAATTTGCGGCAGAACTTCGAGAATTTTTATTCGGCCGCTCGAACCTCCAAAAATTGTTATGTTTGTTTCTAAAATCCTTAAATACATTCAATGAGAGGCACACCAAATTTCATAGCCAAATTCCTTTGGGAGCTAAGTTAGCAAAATTTTGGAAAAATCGCAGTTTTGCTGAAAATCTAAAAAATTCCCAAACGATGTCAAAAAATTGCACCGTTTGTTTTAAAATTCCTTATTTAATCCCAATTGCATGCTTATAAATTTTTGTGCCCCAATTCCTTCAATGGGATAATTTCCAAACTATCTCAATTTGTGTGCTAACCTAAAAAAATTAAGAGGATTTGCAAACGACCTCCAATTTCAAAAATTCCTCCACCATTAGACTTAATGAAACTTTTAAGCTTTAAGGTCTACTATTTTTGGGTCCATCTAGGCACATCCGGGGTTATTCTCGACTCGACTCAATTTGAGCCCACGACCTACTAGAGTATAGCCTGAATTAATTTATTAGTTCTGCTAAAATTTTTATTTAGGTCATTTTCACCTTTTTTCAAGCCTTTGATGTTTTATTGGGAAATATGTCCTACCTCGAGATTCGTGCCAATGACCCAGCACACTGGGTACCCTTTTTGGGTATCAAGCACTATTCTCAGAGCCCTGGTGCATGGGCATTACAATTTTCCATTTAGTGATATTAAAATAATGCCAATCCTTTGTTTAAGCAAATTTAAGGCTGCATCAAATTTCATAGTCCAATTTTTAGGACAATCTCCTTCTTTTTTTATAGCTAGGATATCCTCATCTAGGTAATCAAGAGTTATAAGATTTTCACCATTAACTACTTGTTGTGTAAGGCAGTCAACTATTGCACTTCTTTTTATATCTTTCTTAGAGGTCTATATAATTTCATATTCACAAAACAACATATGCCACCTAGTTATCCTCTAAGACAAAACAAGTTTTTCAAAGATAAATTTTACAGGATCTATTCTCAAAATTTTTTATGTGACGTGATAGAGCATGTAATGACTTAAGTGTGAGTTGTCTATGCCAGTGTTGTACATGTTTTGTTAAGCAAGATAGATGTAGCTTTATAGTTGATAAACATCTTCTTAACATAATAGATGACTTGTTCTTTTCCTAATTCATTTGTTTGCCACAACATAGCTCCAAATGAGCCATTGTTGGTCATGAGATATAATAATAGTAGCTTAATTGGTATTAGTGGTTATAGTATTGATGGATTCTGTAAATACTTTTTAATTTTATTAAAGGACTATTGACACTGTTCATCCAATGTCCCTGAATTTTTCTTCCTTAGGAGTTTAAATATCTGCTCACTTTTGAAATTCAACTGCAAGATGAATCAAGTTATAAAATTTAACATGTCTAAGAAACTCCTTACTTTTTTTCTCTATTCAAGGCAGGAACATTTCATTTATTACTTTAATATTGTCAAGATCTACCTCCATCCATTTTTAACTAACTATAAATCCCAAAAGTTTTCTAAAGGTAATACAAAATGTGCATTTTGTTGGATTTAGTTTAAGATGATATTTTCTTAATCTTTGGAATAACTTCCTTAATGTTTTAACATGACCTTCCCCCCAATTGACACTTTATATCATATCATCCATTTAAGCCTCTATCTTTTTACACATGATGTCATGAAAGTGGGTTGTCATGGCTCTTTGATATATTGTGCTTGTATTCTTTAGATCGAATGACATTACTTTGTAGCAAAAAGATCCCTATAATGTGATGATGTGGTTTTTAACCCATCATCCTTGAATAATTTTATTTAGTTATATCTGAAGAATCCATCCATGATTCAAAAAAAACATGAAATATCTTATAGTATTATCCATCAGCACATTAACATAGAGTAATGGGAAGTCATCTTTTAGACTTGCTTTGTTTAGATCTTGATAATCCATATAAACTCTCACTTTCCCATCCTTTTTAGGCACTAGGATTATATTTGCTACAAACTCAGGGTATTTGGCTACCTTTAGGAACCTAGCATCAAATTGCTTCTTTATTTTCTCTTTGACTTTTAATAACACATCTAGTTTCATTTTTCTCAACTTTTGCTTCACTGGCATACATTCAAGCTTTATAGGTACCTTATGTACTATGATACTAGTGTCTAACCTTGGCATATCATGGTACGACCATGCAAAAAATCCACATATTCTTCCAATAATGTGATCATCATTACATTCAATCTAAGAGATAACATTCCATTAATTTTGACCTTCTTTGACACTATAGATGCCTTAATTTTAGGTTTAGAACATAATTATGCATTCATACTTTGACCTAAATCAAAAAGATCGCGGTGCAGCCAAAATTAGGGAAAAATGGGAATTTATGTCAATGGTAGAGGGCTTGGGTTGATAGGCCCAAGCCTAAAGCCCAACACTAATTCTAATAGGGGTTCAATGGCCAAGCCTCGACATATGAATCCATTCACTTTTTAGGCCTATAATGATAACTAGAGATAGGGTCAAGTAATAAGGCAAGAAACCTAAAACTAATGTCCATATGGACTATCATGGTGAAAGTCCACATAGATTTGATGCCACAAGGTCTACATGGACTAACATGAAATTGGACCCAAAGCCCATAAACCACTTGAGTAAACCCAAAGCTTAGGTCTATATGGACCTAGTGACCAGGGTCCGCACGGACCTACTGATGAAAAGGTTTCATTAGTGTGTTCTTCCTTTTTGGACTCTAATTCATGATACTAGTAGGACTCTGCTTCTTCTAGATAGGAAAGCTATCAACCAGACCCTATAAATACCCCTACTAATAACTTATTTCAACCTATAATCTAAAAAGATCAATCACTACCTAGAAATTACTTTCTACAATCTCTGAGAGTCTACGAGAGGACTCCAAAGTAGGATCTATCTACTAAGCCTTTAGCTCATACCAAAATTATAATTCTTTCTAAAACTCTACCTTCTGCATTTTTGCTTGAAGCTCATTTAGAAGGTAAGATTTGAGGCCTCCTACTATACTTTTCTTCATTTATTCATATTATTTTAGTGAACCCATGATCTCTTATGATTGATCATATATGAGGTGGTTCTATGTAATCTCCACATTGATTATAGGATTAGGTTTTGAATTGTTTAGTTGTGTGTAATGACTTGTTAAACTATTATGATCATTCTATAATTGACATCCTAATTGCATGAACTTATCTTAAGGCATGACAAGGTCTATATAGACTTAATATATTGATATGCATATGATCTAACGCTCGGGTAAATTATTGTTCGATAACAATTTTTTACTTACTTTGTATAACATGTTTAACATATTATGTTTACCATATTGACATGTTTGTATGATGATAACATATTATATTACTATTCTATTCCTTAATATGCATACTGGTGATATTCTAGAATTAACGTGTGGTCCATATAGACTCCCTTTTACAAAGATCATAGTTTGCATGGATATATGTATCTTATGCTTGCTTATGCATATTTTGTAGTCTCTATGGATTCCCTCTCATGAGGAATGTAGTCTCCATGGACAAATACTTTGAATTTTAGTCCTCATAAATATTAGTATGATGCATTCAAGATCTCATTTGTATAATTAATTTGATATCCTCATAGTTATAACCATTACCTCAACATGTATCCTAACCATTCATATTTGCATTACATATGATGTTACCATTCTATTATTAGGTCCTTACGGAGCTCTTTTTATGTTACTAACCATTATCCTTGAGTTGTCTAAAAGTGGCCTTTCTTACTAGATTGAAGGTCCACACAGACAATATTAGCCATGACATGTTGTAGTCCACATGGACATAGGCCAGTGCCATAATGAATTCACATGGACTTGATGATATTGAGACAGGACCAAATTGTTTGTTTTTACATTCTTCTATTTAGTTTCATACCTTTTATTTCTTAAATATTTTGGGTTGTAATAGAAAGCTTAATAACTTATTTTACATGCCAAAAGCCTAACTTCACATCAAATGCTTTTCTATCTAATTATTTGGTGTTTTATTAGTAAAATGGTTTTGAGTTTTCCTTAATAAAAGTCACATAGAAAATGTATTTTAACAAAGGCCAATCTCCTAGAGATAAGAGTTGGGCAATTACAGCAATTCTGATGGAATTATGGGTAATTGTTAAGTCAAATAAAAACAAATGAATAACTCAATTTTTGGATGTCAATACATACTTATGCTTGTTATATATACTAAATGCTACAACTTATTTCTCTAAGTGAAAAGGTGACACAAATGCTTTAAATATAATGCTTGCTTGCATGATAAGGGATTGATAAATGTTAGAATATAAAGGAAGGTATATTATAAGGACATTAATAAGATCCGATGCCAAACTTTTTATGTTTAAAAGATAAGTGGTCCTAGTGTAGAGCTAAGTGGCAACTCTAAACACTAACTACCTCGTGCCCAATAAAAAAATATAAAATATACAATGGTGACTCCATTGGGGAATAAGAATTGAATTTGAAAGTGCCTAAATAATATGCCATCTAATATTCTAATTTTTATTAGTCCCGCACATTACACTCTATATAAATTGTGTCCCTTTTTGCCTTAGATGTTGTTGCAAACCATGAACCCATTTTTTCAATCATGAATAGGGAATTTCTAGCATATCCATCACTCACAAGCCTCGTACCTTTAGGTATATGAAATGCTAAACTAATTGATCGCTATTATCCTTGATTAGAAAGACCCGTTAAGAGGGACTCCCACTTGTGGAAACTATAAAGCCTTTTTAGACCAAACCATGAAGCCCATATTATTGAGCCTAGCAACTACCCCTAGGTTGCATAACCTTAAGTATTTTGTGATTGTATTATGATTGATATATAGGCCTATTACATTGTGGGGGTAAGCCTATTGTGCCTTTTATCTATAATGGGCCTTACCTAATTTCACCTCCAACAAGACTTAAACAGGCTATTATATTTGCATGCACTTTTAATATGAGAGGTCATTGGGCCTAATTAGACCTATAATCGAACCTATGTATCCCTTGATGATGCTTAGGTAGCCCCACCTAGGAAAGGAATAGCTAGACCATGTGTGTGGGAATAATAAGGTTAAAAGGCTTATTGCTTGTGTTTTTCCTTGTACATCTAACATGTATCCTTTTTGTATACATATACATAATATTGTATTGTACCTACTCTATGATGTAAACTTCTTGCTTCTTTATAAATATACATTATAGCATACTTGTCCTTACATATCTCATCATAACATAAGCTTTTTCTAAAACACCCATGTAATGTCTTAGTTCACATTCATTGTAAACACATATCATATAGGTTTAAATACACTTCACACTAACACATAACACACTAACCATGCATCAAAAGTTATCATCTTGCAAAGGTTCATTAACTTCTTACTCATGCATCTTGTGACCTCGTGGATCCACACATACATGAACATCACATTTACATCATTCATGCATAAGTTACACATCATACATCATCTTAGACAATTCATGCATTATGACTAACCCTTGGTTTTTTAGCCACCATTGATCCCTCTTCAGCTTACTAAGAGGAGCAATCATATTTGGAGATAAAGAAGTAACAAAAGCCATGTTAAATAATATCTTTCAAGATATAGAGAAAAGGAAAATGGCTACCATGACCAATACATTGTCAAGTATGTATGCCTAGCAAGATAAACGCTAAAATTTTGCTACTGACAAGGGTAAGAAAGAAGTGACTAACGACCATGTTTTTTATGATGAGATACCACTTGTTAAGCCCAACTATAATAGGGTTCCACCATCAAAGTATGAAAAAGAAGATCCTATCAAAGAACTGCATGAAAAGCTAGAAGCTATGAGTCATCTAGTGATCAAGGACAAAGACAACAACCTAAAAGACATTAGCTTGAAGCCTAATCATGCCTATGCCCCACAAATTCAAAATGCCCAATTTAAGTAAGTTCGATGGCACTTCTAACTTAAGGACTCATTTGAACCAGTATGCAATTGCCATGAGGTCAAACAAGCTATTAGAGGTACAAATGGTAAGCTTGTTTAGTATGTCCCTTATAGGGTAAGCCTTGGATTAGTACTATAGCTTTGAAAAGAAGATTAAGGTGAACTAGGAAGAATTGGCCCGTACATTCAATAAATAATACTTTAATAATGCAACCATCTAGGTGACCCTTAAAGACTTGGAATTAGTAAGCCAAAAACCTAATGAATCCTTTTTAGAATACTTATAATGATAGGAGCCAAGGTATTTAAAATAAGAAATAAGCTTGATGATGCTAACAAGATCAAGATGTTCAATAAGAATGCTAATAGTTACATGAATGTTGGACTATCTGCTAAAGGTATTACAACATGGGAACATCTTAAACACATAGATATTGATCTTGAGTTAGCACTTTAAGACAATGGATTCAAGAAGAATGAGGAACCTACTGGTCAAAATAATAATTCGAGCGAAGTCACTAATCTCAACATGGTCAACACACACTATTTCTCTAAATTTGGCAAACCTCTATCTTGGTGCTTAAATAAGCATATAAAAAAAAAAAGAAAAACTGCAACTATTAACACCCAAGCTATGGCTTGATCCTTATCCATCTAATTATAGGCTCGATTTATATTATGCTTACTATCAAGTGATAGGTCATCTCATAGACAAGTGCACCACTCTTTGTCATGCTATTCAAGATCTCATTAATGCCAAGTAGATACCTGATCCAAAAGCTTGAAGCTCTTTTTCTCCTTTTCTTTTTAGTTTGTTTAGTTATGAGCTTTTGTAATCTTTTCAATTACTTTTCCTTTAATGAAATAAGATAATGAATTTATTTTTAGTCATTTGTATAAATACATTTTGACTTTAATCTAGGAAGGAGAAAATCTTAGATCACATCAATTTTGGCTCCCTCTTAAAAGATGGATCAATGATTAATAGGCATCACTAGGAATCATGTATAACATTAAGCATCACTAGAAATCATACACAACATAACATTGGCATTGTAAAAGTCACAACATGTACACACATGCATCATGCATACATCAACTAGACACTATTACTTCATGCATATTACTTAGGTTTAGCCATGTATCATTGGTCTATACATAAATTACCATCCACTTAGCATCACCTCATCTAATATAAGTATCACATGAATTTAAATCATAAAAGTTACATCCCATGCATACCCTTAGCGTTATGTAGATTTCATTCACCTTATACCATCTTACTTGGTATTGGTGTGACATGTATCCATCATATATCCATATGCATTTGCAGGCACATTATGTCTAAGCACATTATGTACATATCACATGCATCACTAACCTTTAATCTTACAATCATCCATGCAAGTCAAGCATAACATAGCATTATAAATGCTTAAATCATGTATTTTATTAGATGTATCAAACTAACTAAACATATCAACCTTCGATTAGGCTTTTCAAAGGAAAAAAACTCACCCCTTTCATTCCTTCAACACTCTTCACCATAAAAATGGCAACTAGGCTTGAAACTAAATGCGAGAGTCAATTTTTAACTAAAGGCATGATGAACAAGGCATTGGTAGCACTAAAATAGAGGATGATATCATTCATAGAAGAGAAAATTTGAAAAGTCCACCAACAAGGTGCTTTAAAGAACTCAACAGGCATGAATTTAACCAAAAGGGCAAGTGATGACCAAGTGAAGAGGCCAAGAAAGATTTCCCATAGATTTACACATTTGAATAAACCCTTATCTATGATGCTCAAGGAAGTGAAAGAAGAGGACATCTTTTGACCTTTAATACCTAAACATCAATCCTCATCACTTCCACCTAACCATCACCATGACCTATATTATACTTATCACCAAAAGACTAGCCATATGACTAACAACTGCAAAGCCCTTCATCGAGCCATCTAAGACCTAATAAATCATGGTGTAATACCTAATCCTAAAGATCGCCCATCACTAAACCTCACTATCATCCCACAAATCTATGAAAAGCAAGGTTATCTATTCCTAACATACAGTCTGCCACCTTATGAGCCAAGTGTTAACCAACTATAGGATCTCACCAATCAAGGATATGGAAGGATCCGATGAAGATAAGATAAATTACCTGTGTTTTCTTTTCTAATTGTTTCTTTCCATTATTTTGGAACAATTAAGGTTTAATAAAACATTATTTTGGCTTTTTATGAGCATCTTTATTTAACTCATTAATTGTATAGCATAGTACTCTTGAATGTGAGTTGAGAGATTTAAAAAAACAAAAAAAGGAATAAACATAATCAGTTTAATCCACAAGTACCACAAATAGTTCATGATTTTTCTAAAAATGGCTTACCACTTATGCATATAATTCTGAAGCTCCAAACTTGATTTTTCCTTATAAGGCCTAAGAAATATCCCTGAATATGAGGTGAGAAAAAAAAAGGAAGAAATGAAAATAATAAGCTAGGGACAACTAAACCCAAATGAATGATTTCTTTAAATCGTAAAAGAGGTCCAAATTCAATAGCCTTAAAAAAATTAAAGCATCAAATTCATTATGTCCCATCATTTTCTTTAAAACCTAAAAGCTTGTGGGAACTATTCTAAAGGGATAAACATTTTTTCCTTGCTCACATAAAAATCCAAAGGTTGGAGGGCTCTAAATGAAAAAACTTCAATAAAAAGGTTCATTTTAGGCCTTAAACAATTAAGCATTCTCTTTTCAACCATGGTTGCCCTCGTTCAAAAAGAAAATAAAATGAAAAAAAAAGAGTTTTCTAATTCCTGCTAGGCTAATGAATTAAGAGCATGAGCCTAGAAAATAGTTAGGGAAATTGAGAGAAAATATTTAGTTAGAAAATCTTTGGACTAGCTAATAAGAGTGATACCATCAATGTATTACTTATAAAGGTCAAAAGGATCACATTCAACATATAGTTGAAGCAAAATGATTCCAAACACTAGTGGAGGTATGAAGCTAGCACCCCCAACAAGCTATTTATTGATCTTAAAAGCTCTATGAACCTCTAAAGAGTGAGCTTCAAGACATATCATGCTAAGTTTATAGTTTGCAAAAGTTCATAAGCTTTAAAACATATCGACCATTCCAACTGATGAAATTTCAGATCTAATAAATTGGAGTTAACATAACATGACATACTTTAAGCCATTCCAAAGGATATGAATCCAATCAATCAAAATCAATAGAGCATGATAGACTTAAAGCCATTCCAAAGTATACAAGTTTAGGATGAACTTCAAGCCATTCCAAAAATTACAAGTCTAGATTCATTTAATCTAAGATGACATGATTAAAACCTAAAGCCTTAACAAAATATGGATAAGCTAAATAAAAAAGAGAAGAAGCTCACTACATTGAAAACTTGTAAAGGGAAGCTTAGGCAAAAATTAGAGCATACCTTACTAGATTAAAAACCTACAAAGGGCAATCTAGGTAAAAATTAGTGGTCGAGAGAAAATATTTAATAGGAAAATCTTCAAACCAACTAATAACAAGGGTACCATACTGTGCAACAACATAAATTTGCATGCTTAATCACTTGTCCATCCTAATCATTCATCCTTCAGCCATACGTTCTTAGATGTTCCACATAATGAGTTGACATTTTGCCTCACCACTTTTATGGCACATTCCATCTAACTTGCTCTTCTCTTTCTTGATAGAACTTTTTATCACCTTAACTCTACCTATTTCTTCATGGAATAGCTCGTTCACAATACCCTAACCTAGCCTATCACTTCACACCTTTACTATAATGCCCGTAAATCAAGGCTCTGTGAATGGTACATCTGAGGCTCAAAAAGTGTACCTAGAGTACTGGGTCACCTTCACGAGGCCCGAGGCGATGTAATCTAATAGGCCGTAGGCTTAAATGGATTCAGGTTAGGAATGACCTAGTATGTGCCTGGATAGACCTAAAAATACCATACCTTAAAGGTTAAAAATTCCCTTGAGTCCATTGGTGAAGGAATTTTTTAATTTCGAGGTCGGTTACACATTTTTCTTAATTTTAGGTTTTACATGTAAATCGAGGCAGTTAGTTAACTGTCTTATCGAAGGAATTTGATCATGAAATTTTACAAGCCTCTAAATGATACTAATTAAGGATTTTTAAAATAAACACAATGATTTTTAAAGTTTTAAGAGATTTTTAAAAATTCCCAAAGTTTCTACTGAAATCAAGCAATTTCGAGATGTTCATATGGCATATGGCCCCACCATCAACCTATTTCATGACACATAATCTAAAAAGATCAATCATGACCTAGAAATTACTTTTTACAACCTCTGAGAGTCTAGGAGAGGACTTTAAAGTAGGATCGATCTACTAGACCTTTAGCTCACACTAAAATTATAATTCTTTCCAAAACTCTACCTTTTGCATTGTTACTTAAAGATTATTCAAAAGGTAAGATCTAAGGCCTCCTACTGTACTTATCTTCATTTATTCATATTATTTCAATGAACACATGATCTCCCATGATTGATTATATGTAAGGTAGTTCTATGTAATCCCCACATTAATTATAATAGTATGTTGTTAGTTTGAACTGCTTGATTATGTGTAATAACCTATTAAACTATTATGATAATTCTATAATTAACATCCTAATTTTATACACTTATATTAAGGTATGACAAGTTCCACACAGACATAATATATTGATATGCATATGATCTTACTTCTCCTTAGATTATTGTTCAATAATAGTTTTCTATTTGCTTTGTATACCATGTTTTCACATATTCTGTTTACCGTATTGAAATAATTGTATGACAATAACATATTGTATTACTATTCTATTCCTTAATATACATACTACTGATATTCTTAAATTAACATGTGGTCTTCACAGACTCCCTTTCACAAGGATCATAGTCTACATGAATAAATGTATCTTATGCCCG
>CANXYI011851873.1:0-10119 GCA_948208565.1 Hura crepitans
GACCAATGACAGTCGCAATGCTGCTGTCTGGTTCTGCGAAGCACAAATAATTGATGCTGCTACGTTGAAATCTGTATTTCCCACAAACGTAGTTTCCCTTGGCAACACCGCATTTATTTAATTTCTTTGACATTTAGTTGTTTTTGTAGACGGGCGCTCTCAATGGGTGAGTGATTCACAATATCGAACCTATTTTCAACCGTGATATGCAACTCTCATGGCAAAATCAGTGGACGGGAGAAAACAAACCATGCATTGCAACTTACTAAGAAAAAGCAATTTCATTTAATTTAATTCGAGAAAATTTTTTCTACCTTTCTATACCTCCATTGTAGCCTATCGTTTTTCACAGGGTCAACATAAATAAATAATGTAACAGCCAGGGAAGCTGAAATGAGATAACTTTCTGAAACTTGCTGTGAGTTTAGTTCTTTCATTTTTTTTCCATTCTTTTTTATGTAATGTATTATACCCCATAAGTGGTGCTTGCCCATCCAGAATAATTATAGTAAGAATGGGCTATGCCCTTTGCCAGATATTATACAAACAATTACACTGACTATAGCTTTGACCAACCACCTGTGCCTAGAGAAGAATGAGTCTAGAGGTACAATTTTAACTGCGGAAAAAAATTGAATATGAACCTCAATGAAATCACAATCATTTGAGAGAATGCTATAAGCAAGGACGATCCTCTCGTACTTCCAGTTCATCAGTAGATTTCTCCGTTTCCACGACTGGAGGAATGCAGTCCACCTTGTAGCGTACAACGTGGTCCACAAAAGAAATGAAAACCACACGTCAAGTATCTGAGATAAATTTGCAAAATAATTATGCAATGAGATAAGTTCATAAATACCTTCCTGAAAATTGGATTTTCCAACCTATGATGGATCCGCCCATTAATAATTTCTCACCAGTGCACCAAAGAATACGATATAGTGGCCCTCGCTGCCTTCCACTTGTTAGGAGAGGCTCGGTGTCATCGGCTCAAACATAATATCAAGTTCTGACATGGGCAGCATGCAAGGACCATCGTTGCCTTAGATTTGGACCACATATGCATAGCAACCCTATAGGGGTATTTATTGAACTCCAAGAAACCAGGTCAATGGAGGAGTACCAGCAGCAATTTCAGGTACTGTTAGCATGTGCAACTATGGTGAGGATGGATCAACAAGTAGATATATTAACAGCACGGCTAAATAAACCAATTCACATTTGAGGTAGGGATGCAAAAACCCTCAGTTTTGGGTGAGGCCATGAATTTAGCACGAACTTTGAAAAAAAGGCAGCAGGGGTTGCAAATCACGGATATACATCAGGACCCATTACAAGGTGCCTAGACAACATATTCCCTAAGAGGTTCAGTGACTACTACTTCCAGCTACAGCAGCGTTTCTTCTCCAATTGTCAAGAAGTTGACATGAGCCGAAATGACTGATTGGCAGGAAAAGAGGATGCGTTATAATCGTGATGAAGTTTTTGTGCCAGAACATGGATGTGAAAAATTGTTTTCAATTGAAATGGCAGACAAATCATGAAGAATTCGGCTAGGTTACAAGTTGCTTATCTTCATTACGAGCCTGAGGACAAGCTCTTTTTCAAATGAGGGTAATGTTATGGTTCTAGGGATTAGGTTTAGGAAGTATTCTATTTGCGGGTAGGATTCTTTGTTAGGATTTCCTAGTTAGAAGAGAACTTTTGGGATTCTAACATCTATTAAAAAAGGCAGAAATTAATCAATAAAGAATTTAAAGCAGAAAAATCATGAGACTGGCAACTCCCTCTTCAACGAGTTCCAACGTCCGCAACTCCTTTCAACAAGTTGTATTTATCCAGCACCATAGGCAAGTCTAGGAATCGAAACAAGGATAAAAACCTGTTATTCAGACCTGATTTTCCAGTAAATCGTCTGGTGATTTGATCCTTAACACGGGACTGTAACACTAACCTTCCTTAAAAAAATAATTTCACAACATCACACATCCTAAATAAAGGCAGAACCAAGACATTGATAGTATGCTTCATAGTTGCTTTCTTCAACACCGAAGGGGAAAATATATCCATCAAGGTTCCAGTGAGAGTTCGACACCAAAATTTCTCCTTCAATAATATTGGCACACACCAGCCAGAATATTGCTCAACTTGAAAAGGAATTCCTATCACTTGAAGGCAACACTAATTGTTCCTGAAGTCCGGGACTACTAACTAGAACAAGCTAAGCAACACAAATATCTGTATTAAGCCAATGGTTAATCACCTTCTGCTGTTAATTCATTGTTCAAGAAAATTTCCAATGAAAATTACTTCTAATTGAAATTTCGAAACCTAAATCAAGTTCAAATTGTTCATGAGAACTACTGCTAGGTATACATGATAGAGGAATAATAGATGAGGTTAAAAATAGTTTGATTAAACTACCAGACCCATCAGCCATGTACCAGAGAGAAATCCCAAGCTATATGTGAGTTTATTGCATCTACCACCGAGGAAACCTATAAATGAAATTCAATTGAAAAAGTCAAATATTTAAAAGTATGAACAAAATAAAAACTATAGAATCCAAGTATATTTAGGAATCTGCGCTAGATCTATCAAGCATGTGATCTTACGGATGCTGTAGTGTCAATAGAACTGAAAAAACTCAGATTATATCAGAGTGACCCATTCTTAGTCTCAATAGAACTAAAAAAACTCAGATTATTTCAGAGTGACCCATTCTTCAGGGAACAGAACAACTAATCAGCAGAATATTGTTGTTAACCAATTCAAAATTGGAGGGCAATCAGAATTCAAATTATAACCAAAGCCAGATAAAACTAAGATTTCTCTTCCGACATGCTCAACCCGTTTATGCTTTTAACACACATCAATATCATGATGTTTATTGCATGTAATAAAAAGAGAGCAAGTTTTTCCACTGTGCATCTGTTGTTCCATATATCACATTCGTTTTCATAACCATTAGCCTTGAACCTGGATTCAGTGAAATTACATCTCATATTACGAGTTTGCTAAGTGTCATCAGATGTTATAGGTGTTTCCAATTGGTACACCAACTATAACATGATATCACTAAACTATAACATGATATTGCTAACCAACTACTCATAGTAAATTTATCATATAAGTTACTGTTAATTGAAACATATATAAAGGGAAACTGAAGATGGCTGAGGAGGATAGACCTAATAAGATTTTAAATTCCACATCTAGTGGACTCAAAATGCCATCTTTCCTCCATAATACTAAATTCCAAATTATTTCCTCCTCAATTATATTGCCATAACGCAATTTCTGTACTGCCAAAATTTCAATTGTACTGTGAACAGAAACCACTACAAATGAAAGTTTCAAGGCAATTGATTGTATTAGCTTTCTGATTGTTAATGATTTGCCTCATAAGAGTTAAAAGGAAAGTACCATTAGTTAACCGAAATTTAAACAGGTCATAAATGCAGCAAGTATTTTATCTACTGATTTATTTTACTCTGTTAATCTTCCATATTTTACAGACTACAAAATCCATAGATGTTGACCTGACACATTTCAAAAAGTCAGATTTGAAAAAGTCAATCATTAACAACATGATTTCCATGTAATCAGTGCTGTTGTATACTATAGATTATACTGTGAACAACTGGCGCTTCAGTTTATTTAACAACTTCAAGGTCATTGTGTATGTTTATGAAAACATTTAAGAGGCTAGTTACAAAAGACCCATTAGAAACATTCTAACTCCTATTATCAATAGGAAGTGTACAATTCATGAACTAAAATTTAAACTTTTAAAATGGCAAAGATTAAAATGAATTACAACCTAAAATGTCTGAATGAAATATTATGCAAGTTTTACATTTTTAGAATCAAAAGACTAAATTATGAAGGCTTGACAAAGTTCACTAATCAGTAGCTAAATTTAGTAAATTGAAAAACAGCAGGAATATTTTATGGTTAATACATAAGGGGCATTTTGTAACTAACACAAATATAAACCAAGTTCCAGCAAGAAGTGCTACTCCACAAACACTTTCTAAACAAATTTTAAAAGCCAAATACTCACAGCAAATGCACATACCCCCATCCATAAAATGGGATGAAAGCCTTTTCAAAACAAACCTCATGGGTTTTCCCAGCTGGAACACTTGTCTCTTTAAATTCATCATTAGTCCTGTAGAGCATTAAAGTTCTTTTTTAAATGAAAAAGAAGGGAAAATTGCTGGCATTAATTTGCTGCGAATTTCTGAAAACTCACCTTCCTTGCATAGTACTGGCAACCTCTGCTGAAATGAATGATAAATGGGGAATTTGCAAACACCTCGTAAAAGTGCAAAAATAATCAGTACAGAAACTAAACTTCTTCTTGAACTGTAAACATCATTGTGGAGATAGTACCCATGTGCTACAAAACCAAAGATAAAGTACCATCCATTTGAAAATAGTATTAGTTTAGTTGCACCAAATGAATTACCAATGAACTAATTAACGTAGTCATTTTGATTAATTAGTCAAATGTAGAGTTTCTAGGATTTTTAGCATCTCATTGTCTTTGATTGCAAACTGTTATTATTGAATTAGAATGTATTCCAACCACAGGATCATCCTCTATTACTTGAAAAAATAACAAGAATCTACAGTAGCTCCTTGCATTTATCTTCCTATTCCTAAGACCTTCCATGACATAGCATCTTTCCACAAAAGTTTGAAAGCATGCATGCCTATGGAATTTCTTTCTTTTTCTTTTTTGCCTTTATTACACGAGTGCCTCTAATTACTTGAAAACAATTATATAAGCCTTTCCCCCATCAACCATGTTTGGGCTTAAATTTCTTTTAAACAAAGTTTAGGGACCATACCACTTGGATAGTTTTGTGTGTTTGCCTCTCTCTTAAATTTTATTTATTTATTTATTTATTGCATTAATACTATATAATCCTACAATTCCACAAGTTATAGCCTACAGACAGAATTCTACAGCAAATGAACTTAAACTAACATCCTGAGCCACCTTCACTATCCGCAAGTGCACTTGTTATTTAATTTTTTTCGTGCATCTCCCTAGCTCAGTAATTTAATCTTATTCAATCATCCACAAAATGCATCCATAAATTTCTGCATATCACAACCAAAATGCCTTCTTTTTCTCATTTTTTCATTCAACCATTTCTTATACAAATCCATATCAATATTCCCATCTCCCCCATGCTCATTTTAAGAATATGTACTGTTGCTTGCCTAGTTGTCATTGAAGTATATTCTCAATTCTACGGACTAAAACCCGTTAGGGTAACAAGAATTCGCAATAACATAATACTCCATGCTTCAATTTTATTGAAATTATCCAAAATATCTGTTTTCCTTTGTATGATGAACCTAAATAGGAAGAATGATCATATGCCAAATCAATTTTATTTTATTGAGTCTAGCATCCTACAAAGGGAATAAGGAAGATATTCATTGATCTATCTTGACTTTTGGGTTGCTCCAATTTCTGATTTCACATATCAGAATTGCATAATAAAGTAGCTCCTCCATACCAAATTCCATCCCCTTTTTCTAATTATTATTTTCCCATCAAATAAATTTTCAGTTCATCCATAAGGAGCCATTATCAAATGCTTATCGGCTCTTCCACAAAGCAGCAATTCCAACTTTATACCATTTACAAGAGCCACACAGCCTCCAAATGTCCTTTTCTTGTCTTAGTCGCTCCTAAATCAATACCCAATAGCAGCCATTCAAATGTTTAGCTTCCTAAAAAAATTCTAGCCTTTTTCTCCACCAATTAATCAACCAAACTCAATCCTGAATTCAACAAACAATTGGATGTCATCCAGAAAACTAGCAAACTATATCTTGATATTTCTGTCACTAATTAGGCCCTAACAAGAAACTTCTGAACATTAATTTCACTAATAAATCATAAGAATATTTATCAATTTTCACAAAACTACATTTTCAATTTTATGAAGCTGTAATCTTTTATGGAACACATGGAGAAATAATTCTGAACATGTCACTTTTTACATTTAATCTGACAGAATTTTGGTTCTTCAAGGAAGGGCATAAGTCAAAACACACAACCCCATCAAACCAAAACACAGGACAAATATTTCAGGAGCACTCCTGATGAGAAATCCCTCCACAGTTTATGAAGTTGCCAGCATAATATCAGAAAAGACTATTAATGAAGACACTAATTATAATTATATAAAAATCGAAGAAACAAACAACTAACACTTTAGTTGGGAAAGAAACTTATATGAGAACATCTCCCTATATATATATAAAATTAGTGATGTTCTCATAAAAGTTTCTTTCCCAACCAAAAGTGTTAGATGTTTGTTTGTTTGTTTAATATATATATATATATATATAGAGTTGGGAACTCTACCTGATAAAGGTGATAAAATCTTTCAAACTCATGAGTGTAGACATCAACAGCTTGATCCAACACACCAACTTGATTAATTTTTCAGCTCAATTAATATAGAAAGTCAAAGCATAAAGCAGGCAAATGATAGTGTCACAAACTAATTGAGATGAGGCAACAAAGAATAGTTATTGCCAGAGTCAACTTGGTGATTCTAAATGCTTCAGAATATGAAAGAATAGAAGATAACTCACAGTTTATTAGCCTCGAGTCTCCTCCACAACAGTGTGAGATACAATTGAATGAAAAGGACCACAGCTGTTAGGTGGTACATTGGTGGTCCATAACACTGCTTTTGCTCTCATGGGCCTATGGAATAGAAGATTTAACTTTTATTTGACATTATACATCAGAAAATTGCTATACAATCATTGGTCATTTGTAATCAAGTATAAATGACCATTATAACTGGATATACTTTAAAGTAAAGCATCACTGTGCACATGAAGGACATACCCATCATCATCATTTATTGTCCGAACAAAATCTAGTAAAACCTGCAGTGAAGTGAGATGACAAAAACAATTAATAATGCTAATGCCATAAACATTTCCATAGTCCAAACAGGTTGTTCTAAAGCATCTCAGAGTTTCACATCCACGTAGAAAGCATTCTCAGCTTCAAAAGTGAAAAACTACACAGTACGCCACTATGTACATGTGTACACAAATACGATATTTAGATGAATAAGAACAAACACTTAAGGGAGGAGAAATAATACCACGTTCAAAGCAAAATATCAAACAACTAACAAATAATAATCTTTGCAAAATTAAATCAACAACAACAACAACACATAAAAACTGTGTAACATTGAATGAAATGGTCAACTGAAAAAGAGAAATATTCCAACTTAGATGATTAAGGCTGAAACAGATATTAGATTGAAAGGTTCAAAAGCAAAAGCAAAAGCAGAACAAGTTTGTAAACATGTCGGTTGGTAAAAACTGTCCAATGAAAAGCAGGTGAAGAAGATTCTACCTGTGGAACACCTACTAAGTACTTCACAAGAATTTTATATACACCTGTTGCAGAACCAAGCTGTACCAACTGTCTTTTCCTAAGAGGACAGTCACATGTGCATTATCAGATCAGCACAGATGATGCCACAACTACCTCTATGAAAACGAAGATGCTTCACCTTTCCATTTGTTGTTGCCACAGCAAAGCATAGCAGTCATGTATACTTCCTCCAGAATTGATCAAAGCATCAACTGCTGCTTGCTTATTCCTTTCTGACCACTCCTTTTGTTAAGTGTCCCCCAAAAATCTTGAGGCAAATAGGTCATAACTGAAAGGATGTTCACATATATGTAGTTAACTATAAAAACCCCAGAAGAAGCCTGCATTATTCATCTCTACAGTATTAACATTAAAGGAAGAGACACATATTTTGTGAAGGAGCCTGCCTGTAAATGGAGGATGGGGAGAAAGTACGTCCTACTATTTCAGGTATCTCAACATCAATAAAGATAAAGTAAAATTGCCTTCTAATGCTTACATAGTAAAAGTTCCAGTTTCGTGATTTGCCAAACTAATGTCAACATAAAGACGCATGATTTAACAGAGAGATGGGAATGGGGGAAAAGAAAATATGTCCTACTAATTCAGGTATCTCAACATCAATAAATGTAAAGTAAAATTGCCTTCCGATGTTTACATAGTAAAAGTTCCGGTTTCGTGATTTGCCAAACTATTGTTATCATGAAGACAATTGATTAACAGGGAGAAACATGTTATAGTGAGAAGCCAAAATCTTTATTAAGATTCTTCTCTGGAGAAAACATCACGAGTAACTCTCACAATCTAGCACCAAGATGAGTAACTCTAAACAATCTAGCAGAATAATTAATTAATTATTTATTTATTTACCTAGACTCTGAAAATTAACCAAAAGACAGCAAAAGAGGTGTGGTTACCACTTAATATCCATATATGGTCAACCCTCTTTAAAATCACACCATCATCCTATTATACATCGTGGCAATTGATTCCTATCATTCTTTTCCAGGCCTTTGTTAAACTGCAAACAAATTTTCTCCATCGAACCCCAAATTGTCTAATACTTTACACCGAAATCAACGAGAATATGCTGGGATGCTAGGCTAATATTGAATCTTTATTTTCCCCCCTGAACGACGAAGCATGAATTATGGTACTTAAATTAAACATATTATCCATTACAGCCCTGACCAATACATTTGCAAACCAAAAAAAAGAAAAAAAAATCGACAACCAAGACAAATTGATAGGCAAATCAGTTAACAATATCAATGAAATAAAATAAAGTAATCATGCGCTCATGATAGCAAAAGAGAATAACGGATGCATGACATCCTGAAAGAAGAAACTGTTTGAAAAATCACGGAACCTTCATAAAACCCCATAAATACAGAGCATCCAATATAAACCTTGGAAGAAAAATCAAAAGAATCAAGAAAAAAAATAAAGAACCGGCATAAAAAAATCCAATGGTTCCGCATTGTCTTCGAAAGAAAAAAAGAAAAGAAAAACGCAGTTAGAGATATAATCCAGGTCGATTTGTGTAATTGACGAACCTATATTGAAGACACGTTCAGAACTTTTAGCTTGAAAAGACACCAAAGTCTTGAAAGTCTTCTGAAACGAATCGGAGATCTTGCCAACAACTGCAGCAAGTTCGCTATCTTCAGGCGCTGGTGGCTGTCGAAGCTGACAATGCAACACCTAACTGCTAAATCATTGAACGTAGCGAACTCGAAACTGCACTGAAAATAAACAGAAAAAAAGTCTTACTCACAGTGGCCAGCGAGAATGATCAAGGAGATACAAAATTTCTTCCATATGTTCCCGATCCTTCCACATATTCTCGTCAATCTAATCTTTCAGCTAACAAATAGAGATTAAAGTAATGGAGAGCCATTATGAAATAAAACAAGGCAAGGAAAAAGAAGATGAAAGAAACCTGGTGAAGGGGGAGAGACCTTGAGCAAATCGGAGGCCATTGAGCGAATCTCAGAGGAGAGACGAAGACCGTCGTTGGAGAGAGGGGAGAAAGGATACTTGTCATAACAAGAAGAGAGAAATTTCCTGGTTATGGGCACCAGACCTTCCGTCGATGCCATTTTTCACCCATTTCCCTGATCAAGAACCGGTGAGATTCTTTCACAGATCAAAAATCAAAATTATCAAACACCAACAGCTTAGGAGAGACTTGCGTTTTCAATTCGTATTGAATTGGAGTTCACGTTACGCTCTATACATGTCAAACATTGTACCAAGAGAAATACAGTATTACTTATTAGAGTGATTCTACAGCGTACTCGTGCTTACAGTTGATCCAACGTGCCTACCCGCGCACGCACCGGGCCAATCTTTTTTTTCCATTTCCTTTTTAAAAGCCTTGGCTATTATGAAAGGCGTAATTCAGGGTGTTAATACGATATATTAAATACATTTAGTATACTAATTTTTCATCATTAAATTGAATTAAAATATTATTTTATATCACTCTATAATTTAAAAGCTACCATCGTCTTTAAATGAAAAAGAAATATTAAAATAATTTAAGAAATTGTAGCTTTTAAATTATAGTATTTAATTGAGAAAGTTGGCTTCACTCTCGTTTAAAAAACATGAATAAACTCATACTTTATCAAAATATCTGAAAGTATATACTTTCTATTAAGTCTCACACCTTTTAC
>CANXYI011851940.1:0-13959 GCA_948208565.1 Hura crepitans
ATATATATATATATATATATATATATATAGATGTATATATATATATATAACATAGTTTAATATGAACATGTGAGAATGGTATGGTTGAAAGACATTAATTATATATCACAAAATTGGCATGATGATCCCATAAGTGAGTAATATGGCATGTTAAAGATTAAATAATTCATAAGAAAATAGTGGCCTTAATTAAGCAAGAAGAAAATGTCTTGTCAATGTTTTGAAAAAAGCATGGAAAAATTAGCTTAAAAAGTGATCTATAATGGCATAAAATGGTGCCTATATTGTAAACCTTTTATGCACTTAAGTTTCAAACAAATTTGAGGCTAACATGAAAATATGAGATGACATGAACTTGAGCCCACACTAGCTAATTATGTTGGTATAAAAAGGGTAACGAGAAGATGCCCAAAAATCAATGGCTACAGGGCTATAACCATGTATTGTACTCATAAATGACCCATAACTGTCCCCAAAAAATAAATATTTGGACTATCATTAAAATGAATACTTAGCCTACATATAACTAGACCAAAATAATGGAATAAAATAAATCTAATATAACTTTAATTTTGATTGAGACAGAGCCCTAAATATCCTTAAAAATAGACCCAGATTTACCCAGTAGGGTTAAAAATTACTTGTAACTATCTATGTCAAAAAATTGACTGTCTGATAAAAATTGTAACTGCCTATTTTTCAACTCATAATATTATAAAAAGATGATCAATAAAAAAATAAACTTAAAATCAAGTCAGATGGCCCAATAGTTAGACATCCACTGGATGGGTTGACCAGTTAACTTAGGGATTAGTAATTGCTAGACTATTTATTCATCAGACTAGGTTGGTGCAATGGCCAAGGTTCATAATTGACCTACTACAATAGTATATAGGGTTGACTATTTTCATTATTGACTGTATATCAAATAATGCCATTGCAGCGGCAAAGGTCCTTAGAGTGGCCACTGTACTAGTCTATTAGGTAGACCTAGAGGAATTGTTTGACATGATTAATGCCCTTGGGAGGTCTATAGATTGATCCTTATGCATAGTTACTTAGTATTTTTGCCCCTTAGGATTTTTTGATAAACTGATCCTTATGGTTATATCAGGCTGGTGCAATGGTCAGAGCCTAAAATATGGGCCACTGCACATTTTTCAGTTCCATTTTAGTCCAATGTCTATAAGTGTAGTCTACCTAGTTAGGCCTATTTAATAATTTAGATAATGCACTTGAGAATAATAGATTTATGGAATAAATTGAATGAAATTATCACAGTGGAAATGTGGTAAATTACTTAACATATCATATAAAGTAAATGGCTTGACATTACCTAGTATATTTGACATGGCATGTTCATAACATCTTCTCACTATCTTATTAATCATTGCATAATAATGCAAACTTGTGACATATTTTAAATACATTAAATTCACTACTGATTTTTATACTCAGCATACCAATGTTTTGGTGTGTAAAAAAGTAAAGATAGCAGTCAAGCCTCGTGGTGTGTGCAGTGTAGTAGTAGAGACCGTAAAAATCTAAATTTTGTGTATTAATGTAAATAGTAGGCACTTATGTAAGAGTTATAGGTTATGTGTCTGACATGCTCAGAAATTGCTGAAGTTTATAGATTTAAGTAACACAGAATGTAAATAAACAAGCCTTTATGTTATGAATATTTAAGTTTTGTGATATTTGGATGGATATATATTTTGTTCTAATTGTGTTAAAGTGAGATTGAGGCCCTATGTGATAATTGATACTAGAAGGATCAAAAAAGGTCCTAGGAGTTATAAAATTGAAAGTATGACTACTAAAAGTTTTTTTTTCTGAAAGAAAATTTTTAGGATGTCACTCGAGTAGCCATTGTGCTGCACAGTTTTCTATAAGTTGTAAAATAGCATATCCAATGATTTTCTAAAATAAATATACCCTTTATAAAATGGACTAGGGGTTAGATAGATGAATTACACCATATATGATTAATTAATGAATTTTCTATAAGTGTTAAATGAATGAAGCCTAGAGAAATTTTAGGATTGGTGACCAAGTAAGAAGTGCATTGCTTATCGGATCCCTTTAAGATTCTAGTAGGGGGTATGAGAAGGCCTATTCAAAAGATGTCTCTCTATTGCCCATATAAACGTTCTAGTTGATAGCACGACAATGTGTAAAATGTATGGTTTCATTGATGGATATGTCAATTATAATCAAATTCTAGACAAGATAGTAGAGAAGATAAAACCTACCTTCATCACATAATAGGGTACCTTTTGTTATAGGGTTATGCCTTTTAGGTTGAAGAATGCTAGAGCTACATACCATAAGATGGCCATAAGAATTCTCGATGACCTTATTCATAAAGAAGTAGAGTTATATATCAATGATATGATGATCAAATCCACTATGAGAGAAAGACATTTTGAAGCATTAGAAAAGTTCTTTAAGCGAATAGATAAATACAATCTGCATTCAATTCCAAAAAAAATTGTCTTTGGAGTAACTTTAAGTAAACTCTTAGGGCATATTGTAAGTCAAAGAGGAATTAAGGTGGATCTTAATAAAGTCAAAGCAATTAGAGAACTGCTAGTTCTAAAGAAGGAAAAAGAGATAAGGGGATTTTTGGGCAATATATAGTACTCAGCAGGTTTATAGCTAAGCTTACTATTATATGTGAGCCTATTTTCAAACTTCTCAAAAAGAACCAACCAATCAAGTGGAATGATAATTATTAGAAAGCTTTTGACATAATCAAGGAATATCTGTTAAACCCATTAGTTTTGTAAACTACCAAGGCATAGGAAGCCACTAATTCTCTATCTATTTATAAATAAAAAAAGCTTATTTAGGGGCTATGGTTAAGTAGAAAAATGAGTTATGGGTTGAGTTTGTGATTTACTACTTGAACAAAAAGTTTCTTCCTTATTTGACCAAGTATGTAAAAGTATAAAAGATTTACTTAGTAGTAGTGTAGGCTTCGAAGAAACTAAAGCACTATTTCCAATCATATATGGTACTGGTAGTATTGAAACACAATCCATTAAGATATCTTTAGATGTCTCCATCTTTGGTAGAAAGAATGAGTAAATGGCTTCTTTTACCCTAAGAATTTGATATCCAGTACATAACATGAAAGACTATAAAAAGATGTGTAGTCATAGAATTTCTAGCCAATCATCCATTAGAAGGTGAGTAGTTAGAGTTTGAATTCCCAAATGAAAATCTAAACCCAATTATAGTCTAAGGGTGGTAGATATATTTTGATGGGGCAGTAAACAGTAAAGAAGCAAGAGTATGAGTAATTCTAATAACACCTGAAGGAGAAAAACTGCCACTAGCTAAGAAGCTAAGATATAAGGTTACAAATAATATGGTAGAATATGAAGCTTGCATATTCATGCTTAAGGCATTATTGGATCTTGGTGCAAAGATAGTTAAGTTATTTGGGGATTCATCTTTGGTAGTGTATTAGACTAATGAAGCATGGACCATTCATGAAGAAAGATTAAGGCCTGATGCAAAGTACTTAGGATCTATCAGTGGATAATTTTGAAATGTGCACCTTCCGTCATATTCCTAGAGATAAGAATCAATTAGTAGATGCATTAGCCACCCTAGTCTCTATGTGGGATAATCCAAAAAGTAGAGCTATGAAACCCATGATTATTTCTAGTTTAGAAAAACTTTGCTGCAAGATAGAATAGATAATGGAAATAGAATAGGAAAAGATAAGTCGTGGTTTTATGATGTCCAAAAGTACCTAGAGAATAGAGAATTCCCTAAAGATGCTCTAGGTAGGTGTTCACATCCCTTTATTTTTCCTTGGGCTGATCAAACTAAAATAGCTGAAGACTTGACCTAAGCCTCTCTCCTCGAGTCTCGAAAGATGAGAAGGAAACTAAAAGAATCTAGGCCCACTCCTATTTGACTAGCCTAAGAGGAGCGAGTTGGGCACCACAAGGTAAGAGTTGCCACCCAACCAAAGTTGGGAAATACTTTGTAGGGCCAAAACTAGAGCAGTTCGGAACCCTACTCTTATTTATACCTCAAGTTAATATGGAAATTCGGTTTGAATTTTTAATATTATTCTTTTTCTCAAGTAGCATTTTATAATTTAAATAAATCACATATTCACATATGGGGAATTACAAAAATATATTTACAGAAAAGTAAATAGGTGCTTGGAATTGAAATATCATACATGAAATCGGACAATTGATTATCTTGAGAACTTTGGTTCTCGTATGCTAATTTTAGAAAATGGATCTTATTATAGTGATTTTTATTAAAATCAGGTGATTGGTTGGTTTGAGAGCTTTGGTTCTCGCATGTTGATTTTGGAAAATGAATTTTATCATCATAACTTTTATTAAAAATCAAAGTCTATTTTATTAGCAAAATACCAAGTAATTTGGTATAAAATGATTTTTTATTATTATTTCTTTTTAACGCTCAAAAATCATTTTCTACCTAATACAGCGTTCATTGAAAATTGTGGGATTGAAATTGAAAATATCAGACATAAAATCGGGTGATTGATTAGCTTGAGAGCTTTGGTTCTCGCATGTCAATTTTAGGAAATAATTTTTATTATTGTGACTTTTGTTAAGGAAAACCAAAACCCATTTTATTAGCAAAACACTAGTTAATTAAATAAAAATATTTCGATTATTTTTCCAATGTACAAAAAATCATTTTCTACTTATTATGGCATTCATGAAATATACAGATAAATAATTTGATAATAAAAATATATTACATAGCAATTACCTAAAATACACCTTAACCGAATAAAAATAAAAATAAAATTACATTTTGGAAAACATAAAATACAATGTAACTAAAAATAGGTGATAATAAAGGAAATTAGTAGAAAACACACAAAACACAGAATAAAATAGACAGTAGAAAAAAAGGGTTGTTAAAAGGTTACTTCACTAGGTTTTAATCAGGCGACCGAAAAAATAACAGTCAAATCCCAAATAATCAAACAACTCAAATCATAACAATAGAAATAATATATTACTATGCGAAGCAAAAATAGACAACAGACAAAAATCAAATAAAAATGAATGGTCACACAAATATAAAAAATTTTGTACAAATAAATTATCACATTTAACTGGTATATGGATAAAGTAGAAAGAAAAATGAAAACAGTAGAAGAATGGGTTAGTTGACAAACTGAGTATATTTCCCTTAAAAAAGATCTCGACTGGATCAAAAAATCATGCTTAAATCTTTATAAATCTCAAGAAATGGTGTTTTAGGAATATATTTTTGCCTTTTTGGTGTATTTTCTCTCTAAAAATTTTCTCTCTCCTTAAAATGGCTAACCTCCCTATGAAAAATGAATTTCCCTTTTATAAATGCTTTTCGAGGCAGAAAATGGCTATTTTCAACTCAAAACAGCCATTTTGGCAAGCAAAATGGCTGGTTTGGTGAAAATTCCCGTTTTGCATACAAAATGCCTATTTCGCATGTGAAAACACCTGACCATTTTCGAGTCAAAATGGCCATTTTGGTAATCAAAATAGCCATTTTTGCTCGAGAATAACCGTTCCCTCATGGAAATGGCTTGTTTTGCCCAAACGGTTGTTTTTTCAAGAAAACAGCCATTTTAGCCTTAGAATGGTCGTTTCCTTGTGGAAACAGCCTGTTTTGCCCAAACAGCCATTTTCTTTGGGAAAATAGCCATTTTGACTCTCTTTTTTTAAGAAAAATTTTGAGATCTTCAATTTGGACATTAAAAACCCTTTTATTAGGATTTTTGTCCTTTTCGTCATCATTAGGCAAACCGAACATAGGAGGCCTAGAGACCAAGTGTCTATAATTGCCCTTAACTTTTGGAAGGTGACTACAGAGTGTATAAGGTGACCCAAAGTTTAGAAATGAAAGAGACATGTACCTTATGGGGCAATCCTTTCATAAGAATCACTGTGACTAGAGTTAATAAGGTTTGGGTAGTGCTAGAGACATTACACCTATAGTTGATTTGGTTAGGGTAGTGCTGTGAGACATTACACCTAAATATAATTTGGTTCAGGTAGTGCTTTGAGACATTGCACCAAAACTTGAGCAGTGCTATGAGACATTGCACTAGAAGATAATTTGGTTTATGCAATGCTCTGAGACATTACACCTAAACTCGGGGATACAATGTCATGAGACGTTGCACCCAAAGATAATTTGGTTTAGGTAGTGCTTTGAGACATTGCACTCGAACTCGGATAGTGCTGTGAGACATTACACCTGAAGATAATTTGGTTCAAGTAGTGCTCTGAGACATTGCACCTGAACTCAGGCAGTGTTATAAGACGTTGCACCCGAAACCAATTTTTGGAAGTATTTGTTATTAATGAGTTGCCACCTTCACTGCCTATAATGATTAGATAGTATAACATTGACCCATTTGTGAGGTTGTCCAAAAAATTTAGGTTGCCCCCTATGTAGAGAAAATGAAGTAAAATGTGTTAGTCATCAGAGGTTATTTGCAACACGGATGCATGTTGTGTATGTGTGAGTGCATTTTTTTGAATTCAGGTCATGGTTTTGAAAACTATAATTTTTATGCCTTTTCCTTGTTGTTCTTTTTCTTTTTTCCCCTCTTATTATTATGTTCATATATTATTTATTATTTATTTTCTACTGCTTTGTTTTGTTTTTGTCTTTCTATTTTTCTCTTTTTTATCTCTCCTTTTTATTATCATTTTATATATCTTCTTATTTCATTTATTATTTATTATTTTATATATATTTTATTTTTTATTTTATCATATATTTTATTATTTTACTGTTTTATCAATGTTCTATCAAAAGAACAAAAGCGATGAATAAAATATGGCAATTTTATAGATGAATGCTTTTTGAGTACAAAAATTTTGTGTCTTAAACTAATATGTACAAGAAAATAAAATAAAATAAAACAAAATATAACAAAGGGCTAAGAAGCTGGGGGCTATCTTTGATCCTTTAGTGTTTAAAGCTCTGCCTCTATCATGTCTAGCCTCCTGGCTATTCGACACTCAGACTCCTCAATCCCGCGGTCAGGTCGATATGGATGAGGTAGAACTGCTCTATCATCCATGTCTCTATGCCCTAAAAAAGAGACTCGAGTGATGATAAAAGAGGTGTTAAAGAAGATGGACCCACTTTATTGATCTGCTATCTCTAGGCCGGCCTCTCGAGAGTCAAGTTTGCCTTAAGGAGCTCCTCAAGGTCCAATGCAAACTAGTTATCCCCGCCTAGCTGCTCCCCTGCTTATTAATCCAACTCAGTAGTTGCTAGCAACTTGTAGCCCGCTGGTGCTTGGGAATTGACCCTTGTAATCCCGATGGCAAAGTAAGTGTCTCGATTGACCCATAGCTACTATCAAAGAGACTCGCCAACGTGCTACTTTGGGATGCATTGCCCTAGCAAAATGGTAGTGACAACTCCGACGACGATGATCCCTTTGCCTAGGGATTGGCTAGCCTAATGAAGATGCTAAAGAATGGTTTAGGTCTGGTCGAGCGGGATGTTATGCTTTATATCCTAAAGGCCATATAGCTCGGTCCGGTCCAACTAACTAGAGCTACCAACTTACCCTAAATAGCTAAGAGCCGAGACCTAATGTAAGTAGCGATGGATTAGGTCTCGAATAGCAGATACCTTAGTTTAACTAGCATTGTTGACTGTGCCATGCCAACCAATAGACTTCTAGTGTCTATCTAGGTTCTCAGAGACTTTTATTTCTCCATCGGTGGGCAAGCATAACAGCTCAATAAACCACAGGAAAGAGACGTTGAACCTAGTCCCAAGTGTAGCAAAATGGATGGTAGACGCATCACTTGAATGAGCCTGCCAGAATCAAAAGGTGTTTAAGAACTCTAATATGGGCAAGCAGCTGATCCACCCAGTCTAGCACCTTAAATCTCGTAACATCTAAGAGCACATAAAACGGCTCCTAATCTGGGTAATTAGGGCCATGCATTTGTATCACTCAACCTCCTCATTAATAAGCCAACCATGCATTGCCATGTGTTTTGGCACAAGTTAGCAGTGTGGGCAGCTTTGTTGGTGTGGTGGCATAATTACTCACATGTATATGTATATAGTGTTTGGGTAAAAAGTTGTCAAAATGTATGAAAATGATAAAATAATGAAAAAATGAACCTTTTATAGGAAGGGAAAAATGGCCATTTTGCCATGCCAAAATGGCCATTTTGGCATAGTGAAAATGGTTGTTTTGATTGATGAAAATAGCCGTTTTTTGACCTAAAAAAGGCTGTGTTGAGGCCCAAAAATGGTCATTTTGGGCAAGCCCACAATGCCTATTTTTTGGCTAAAAAACAACTATTTTCAACAAAAAAATGCCCGTTTTCATTCAAAAATGGTCATTTTCTCACCAAAAATGCACATTTTTGTCCAACATGCCTATTTTCCACCTTTTTAAGCTATAAATGCACTAATGTATGCATATACCCTCGTGCCACTTGAGTTTTTTCCTCGTTTTTACAATAATGAGTGATGAATTCCTCCAAAAACTTCACAAAATTCTTGATCTCCCTTCTACATGGGTGACTACCACCTTGGCTCTCTATAGTGGGCTAAAATTTCTCTGAAGAGTGCTTCTTGATGAATCTTTTCTCTAGGCAACGACCTAATTTTGGGACCCATAATTCCACATCTTCTAATTCTCTCATTAAGAGTTATGCCCCTTGTCCGAAGAATTTGCTATAATTTTGGGCATGTTTCATTCTTTTGATACACTACCCTACTGCCCAACTTGCATTCCCCATTACCTATATGAGGCCATCGATGCGCTGGGCATGTTACTATCATTAGTTGCTAGATGGGTCCCAAGGAGAGGGTCAATCTCTTTAAGTGCACTACTGAACTATGATGAAAGCTACACAAATATTCCATCCCTCCATACGGGCACATATTTATTCTTATTTTTCTCCAAATATCTAACAATTTTAGCTGAAAACCACTTTGGAGACTATCAGTTATTCAACGTGATCAATGATTGAAGAAAGGGCTGAATCATTTTCTTTTGATTTTGGCTAAAACAATTCTTGGTCTTGATGCTGTGTAGTCTAGGGAAGCTAAATTTTTTCATCGGAGCTTACTTCTGCTTCAATTTTTTTAATAAACTGCCCTAAAAAGGGGTTTTTGCCCTATTCTCTAGTCTACCTTTTACCTAAGAAGCCTTTACAGGTTTTCATTCCTACTAGACTTTTTAAGGATAGACTGCCCTTGCAGGTTTTCACCCTACCATTTGCTTGACTTTTCTTTAGGATACCTTCGCAAGTTTTCATTCCTAACAACATTTTTTTAGGTTTAGCTACAAGAGATACTTTGCCTATTAGATAATCATCCACCTGGTGCCCTTGGATCTTATGGCTTGAAGTATTTGCTGCCTCGAGTAGTTATGCATCATTTCACAGATGTTAAGCGATGGGTTTCCTAGTTGAGTGCTCTAATAGACGATGCTATATGTTTCTAGACCTGGATTTACTTATAGTATGTGCGACATAGCGGTAAGTTAGGCTGCGTTCTTCTAGCTGGCTTTCATAAGGTTACCTTTTGCATCCTTGGCCATTACGTGAGGCAATTCGACGAGACCCAAAGGATTGTCACTTGCCCATTGTACTTTAAAGGAGGTGTAATGCCCCCATTTCGAGTCTTTAAGAATAGTGCCATAGGGTCTAAGGAGTGCACAGGGGTGCTGAGTCACTTGTGTATGGATCGAGGTAGTGGCATAAGTCATGAAACTTTAAGGGGCCATAGCTGGATGAAAAAGGCAAAATAAAAAAAATTACTAGAACCAATAATTAATTTTGGGCTGTAAGCTACCCATCGAGCAAATAAAATTTTTTTGGGCTGGGACTGACTGGAGATGTGCCCGGATGGACTCAAAAATATTAAACCTTCAAGCTAGAAAATTACACTGAGTCTAATAGTGAAAGAATTTTTGAAATCAGAGATTGTTTGCAAAACCTCAAAATTTTCGAGGTTGGCACACATATCAAGATAGTTTGAAAACTACCCTATCAAAAGAATTTGGCCACTAAAATTTATAAGCAAGTAGGGAGGATTAAAATAGGAATTTTAAAATAAATAGTGTAATTTTTAGAGGTCCGAGTGAATTTTTATGAATTTTTTAAGTTTCCTAAAAAATTGGGATGGTTTGGGAATTATCGAGACAAGTGTAAGGTGTGAAAATAGGGTCCACAATAGTGCCAAGTGTCATAGCCCACTTGCCAAGTGGCAAATGGGCCGTGGAAAATGGACCACGACAAGTGGATTTCCACTTGTAAAGAACAAAACCAATTCTCCCCATTTTCTGCCCAAATGCCGACGCCACTCTTAGAGTTTTTAGGCCATAAGTTTTTGTTCCGGTGTCCAAATATGCTGATTCTAGTGGCCAAAATTTGCTCTAGATGTTAGGCACTACTAAGAAAAAGAATTAAGCTAAAAGAAGTTTCCATTTAGGAGAAAAAAATAAAGAATGGGTTGGAATCAGGACAACCCAAAATTGTGTATGTAAGGTGAGTTCTTGGCTATATCTTCTTCATTACATAGACTTTTTCAGTGATTCTTGATGCTAAATTATAGCTAAGACATGTGTGTGTGTGTATGATACATTAGTAGCCATCGGATGGGAAATGGTAGCTCACAGAGGAAGAACAAAAGTACTGTGGAATCAGGAATAGGGCTGGTAGCTTGCTTATAAATGGGATTGACATCTTCAAAGGATCATGTAAGTGAAGTTAAAGCTTTTTCATCATGTGATAAGGTGCCTAGAAGGTTGAATAATGAAATAAGGTGGCTGGAATGGTGAAATTAGGGGTGATTTCTTCTTTGGTTGTGATGAATTAGTACACACCTAGTAAACTAGGGGATATGTTTTAAAGAATTTGTCAAAAGTAGCTCTATTTCTTTGCTAATTTTGCTAGATATCAATACTTGTGTATATCATACATGGGCTAGAATGTAAATTTAGTATGGTATGACATGTTAGAATGAAGTTTATAGCCATTTTCGCTGTGATGTAATGGTGAAGTAGGCAATTGATGTTGGTACCCAAGAGCCATTTTAAGTGCATTGTATGATGTTGCAAGTGACTTATGATAATTTGCTTGAAAATGAGTATGATTGTAGCATGGCATGTAATTATGATTGAATTTTGATGTCAAGTGAAAGGACATGGAATTTAAGTACTGTTTTTATCCCTTTTATTTCCTTAAGATTGATCAAATTGAAGTAGTCTAAGACTTAACTTAGGCCTCACTCCTTGAGTCTCAAAAGATGAGAAGAAAGCTAAAGGAATCTAGGGCCGCCCCTTTTTTATTATCCTAGGAGGTGCGAGTTGGGATCTAGAAGGTAGGAGTCGCCACCTGACGGAGTCGAAAAATACCTTATAGGGCCAAAACCAAAGCAGTTCGAAACACTACTCTTATTTATACCTCAAATTAATACGAAAATATGTTTTGAATTTATGATACTATTCCTTTTGTCAAGCGATATTTTGCAATTAAAGTAAATCACACATTCACATAGAAGAAGTTACAGAATATATTTATAGAAAAATAAATAGGTGCTCAAAATCAAAATAACATACATAAAATCAGGCAATTGATTATTTTGAGAACTCTGGTTCTCGCATGCAAATTTTAGAAAAGAGGTTTTATTATACTGACTTTTTATTTAAAATTGGATGATGTGTTTGAGAACTTTGGTTCTCATATACTAATTTTGGGAAAATGAATTTAATTGTAATGATTTTTATTTAGAAAAGTGGCTTGAGAATTTTGGTTCTCAAATGTCAATTAAAAAAAAAAATTTTATTATGGTGACTTTTATTTGGAAGAATGGCTTGGGAACTTTAGTTCTCAAATATCCATTTGAAAAATCAAATGTTATTGTTGCAAATTTTATTAAGAAATAATCGGAATTTATTTTATTAGCATAAGACCAATTTATTGGGTAAAAATATGATTTTGAATATTATTTCATTTTATCATGTAAAACTATTTTTTTCTACCTATTTTGGTGTTCATGGAATATTTTAGGATTGAAATTGGATGTATGATTCATAAATTGGGTAATGGATTTAATTTGAGAACTTTAGTTCTCACATGTTAATTTATAGAAAATAATTTTATTGTGACTTTTATTAAGAAAAATTAAACCCATTTTTATCAATAAAACACCATAATTAAATAAAAATATTTTGGTTATTTTTTCGATCTCATGAAAAATCATTTTCCTAATTATTATAGCATTTACGTAATATACAGGGAAATAATTTAAACGAAAAAATAAAATACAAGGCAATTACCTAAAATACAATTTAACCAAATGAAAAATAAAAATTACATTTCGGAATACCTAAAATACAATCTAACAAATAATAGGCATTAATAACAATGATCAGCCCTTAAATACTCAAGTAACTCGCATCACAACAATAAAAATAATATATTAGCATGCAAATGAAAAATAGAAAAATGGACATAAATTAAATAAAAATAAACAAGTGCAAAAATATAAAATATTATACAAATAAATTATCAAATCTAACTAGTAAATGGATAATGCAAAAAGAAAAATGAAATCAGGCCAAATGACCAAAAATAATATTTTTGATGTGAAGCAAAAATAAAAAGACAGACAGTAAATAAATACAATAGATAGTCATAAAAATACAAAATATGGCCCAAATAAATTACTACATCTAATTTGTAGATGGATAATGCAAAAAGAAAAATAAAATCATCCCAAATGACGAAAAATAATATTTTTTGCGCGAATCTAAAATAAAAGCACGGACAGAAATTAAAGGAAAATAATCAATATAACAAATACAAAAATATGGCACAAATAATTTACAATACCTAACAAGTAGATGGATAAAATGCAAAAAGAAAAATAAAAAATAGACGAAAAAATGGATCAGTCAACACACCGGTATATTTACCTTCAGAAAAATCTCAACTTAGAATGAAAATGGTGCCTAAATCTTGAAAAAACCCAAAAAAATAGAGTTTGGAAGAATATTTTCGGTGTCTTTTTTGTGCAGTCTCTCTTTAGAATATTTTCTCTCTCCTTAAATTGACCAACCTTGGCTCAAAATGACCTAATTGGCTTTTATACATGACCCTCAAGGCAAAAAATGGGCGTTTTGCTTGAAAACGACTGCTTTTCTAGCGTAGTAATGGCCAAAATGGCCACTTCTGGGGGCAAAACGGCCAAAATTGCCATTTTTAGGAGCAAAACGACTGTTATAGGCCCAAACAGCTATTCTACATGCGGGAATGCCTGTTTTGGGCCAAACGACCACTTTCGAAGCCAAAATAGTTTTTTCGGCCCCAGAACGAGCATCTCACTTGCGGGACAACCCGTTTTGTGCCAAAAAGGTCAAAACGACTGTTTTCAATTTTTTTAAAAAGTCAAAATGGCCGTTTTGGTCCTCCAAACTGCCGTTTTTGAATCTTTTTTTTAGAAAAAGGTTTGAGATCTTCGGTTTAGATGTAAAAAATCCATTTTTGGGATTTTTGTCCTTTTTATCATTATTAGGCAAACCGAACCTAGAAGCCTTAGAGACCTAGTGTCTACAGTTGCCCCTAACTTTGGGAAGGTGACTACAGAGTGTGTGAGGTGACCTAAAGTTCAGAAAGGATAGAGACACACACCTCGGGGGTGATCTTTCTATAAGATACGCTGGGGCTAGAGTTAGTGTGGTCTAGGCAGTATTAGGATGTTGCACCCAGGGGTGAGTTGTTTTAGGAAGTGCTAAGATGTTGCATCTGAAAATCTCTTGAAATGATTAAATTTGGGTCATCCCCTCTCTCTTTCTCTCTCTTCTCTTTCATTCTTTCTTCTCTCTTCTCTAAAGTCAGGCAATGCTAGGACGTTGCACCAGATGGTTGGTTGGCTTAGGCAGTGTTAGGATGTTGCACTTAA
>CANXYI011851955.1:0-10106 GCA_948208565.1 Hura crepitans
ACTATTTTTATGTCTTCTTAAGCCTAAAATAGCCTCTAATTACCACTAAAATTTCCTTTGACAAGTTGTAAATGGATCTTTAAAGGGTTTGGATAGCATAAAAGTTTATGGAACTTAAGAAAATTCTAGAAGTGCATAAGTGTACATAAAGGGTGCTTAGAAACCAATTTTGTGTGTGTAAGTGTTTCCTCCCTTTTTTTATTTATTTTCCTAGAGGATTTTACCATTCTAAAAATGCCTATAATCTTGGATTTTCATTTGGGGACTTATAGAATTTTCTATAGATTTTCTAAGGGGAGGAGGCATGAATAAAAGAGAGAAGGAAAGTGAGAGGCAATAAGGCAATTCACTAGCTTAAAGTGTAGGATAAGCCTTGCTTATTAGAGAGGTAAATGAATTTAATGTATTAAAGGTATGTTATTTAGAATTTATCCACAAAGCATGTAAAAATGTTGTATGAAACTTATGGTTAAGGTGGTTAGAGTATGCAAAATGAGGTAGTATGCTTATATTAATGTTAATTTTAAGCTATGTGAATGAATTGAGTGATGAATTGGTGATGGGAATGAAGAATTGGTTAAAGCCTCACTTTGGTCGACAGGTTGGTGTATGTGTGTGGTATGTGTATGGCTCAAGTTAGATGGAAATGTGATGGCTTTTAGTATGTGTGACATGGAAGGGTATGATTTGTGTGTGTATGGTACAACGAGGGAAACTTTAGTGATATTATAGTAAGTGGCTAAGAGGTTCCTTTAGGGTGCCTTAAGTAGTAAGGCATATGAGAGTCGTGGTAAATTAAGGTACTAAATGGGGAATGTCACATCAAGAGTAGCATGATAGGTATATGTGGTGAATATGGTGAAAAATGCATATATGTGATTTCTTGATATGGCCGAGGCATATACAAGGAATGCCATGGGTTGATTTGCATAGAATATTCATAGTGTGTGTGTGTTTGTATGTATGCTTAAATGATGTTAGTGTATGTGTATGTGTGATTGAATGTGAAGAAAAGTATGATCATGGCCATTAACAAGCATTGGCCGAAAGGTATGTAAGCTAAATTTTATATTATAGGCATGGTATGGTATGGTATGGCATATATGTATGAGATTGGCATTAAACATTTGGCATGACTTGTGTAATGTACATTTGGCATGAGTTAAACGAATAAACATGAGTAATAAGGCATAAAATGTATAGATAATAAGATGCGATTTAAGGTTGAGAAGTGGTTAAAAAGGAACTTAAAAATGGCTTAGAATGACATGGTGAAATTAGCCTAAAAAATAGACTAATTGGCATGTAAATGGCATCTTAATTTTGGGACATCTTGTAAGCTTCATAGAGATTAAATTGAGTCCTCTTTTAAGGCTATTTAAGGCGTATAATTGAACTTGAATTTAGGCTTATGAACATGTATTAAATGGGTGTAAATGGCACTATAAATGGCATGACAAAGACTTGATTTGAGACCTAAAATGGCATATGCAAAAATGAAAATGACCTATAACTGTCCTGAGAAAATGACTTAGAGACATATATACTAAAATATACCTTGAACATGGACATAATTAGGTTTAAAATAATGGCCTAGACTAGACTTGATATGGACTTAATTATGCCTAAGAAATAAACTTGAAATGGCTTAGAAAAATTGACCTGTTACTGTTTGGTAGGACCAAAAATGACCTATAATTGTCCAAGTCAAATTTTGACTATAAAATAAAATTCATAATGTCTATTATTTATTCTTAAATATTATAATATGATGATTAGTAAATAAATAAATATAAAATAAGATTAGATGGCCCATTAGTTAGACACCCATCAGATAGATTAATTGGTTAACTTAAAGATTGGTAGCTACTAGATGATTACTATGATTTTTGGGATATTAGGAGGAATACAGACTAATCCCTGCTACCCTTTGAAGGTGTTGATATTAATGATTATCCGGATATTGGGAGGTCTATGGACTGATCCCTGCTATCTATTGAAGTTCTTGCTGTGATTCTTGGATATTGGGAGGTCTATGAACTGATCTCTGCTATCCATAATATGATAGGTGGTTAAGTTGTTTGAGATATTAAGAGGTACATGGATTGATCCCTGATATTTCTTATCTAGTATTGGGATGTTCAAGTGAGGTAATCCCTATTATTAAACCAAGCCAGTGCAGCGATTGAGGTCTAAAATATAGGCCACCACATAACTTTTCAATTCCCTCTTGGTCCAATTTCTTAAGTGTAGTCTATCTAATCAAGTCCAATAAATTAAATTGAATTAATATACAGAATTGGTTGATGTCAAGTTATTGCAGAATTAATTTAATTGAAGTTATTATAGTGGCATTTTGGTAATTATCGGGAATATGTGGCATATCACCTAAATTGCATGAATTAACTGATACATCATTCACACACTTCATTTTGACTGTCATATTATCATTACATGTGAGCCATTGCATATAACATGTTTTATATACCTTAAATTCACCACTGAGTTTATACTCAGCGTATTAGTGTTTTGGTGCACAGGTTGTAAAGATAAGTAGTCTAGCCTCAGAGATCGTGCAGTGTAGCAACAGACATTTTGAAGGGTATATAGAGTCTTTTTCTTTTGTTCTATTTAGCTAACACTTATGTAAACACTATAAGCTATGAGTTTAGCATGCCTAGAGGTTGCTTATGTCTGTATCTATAAAGGATAGATGTGATTTATATAAATAAGTGATTTGTCTGAATGGCTTGCTTGATGATTTTTGATAACTATGTGATTGAGGCCCTGTGTGTGTTTATGTGATTGGGGGACCAAAAGGGTCCAAAAGGAAGTAGAATGATATTGTTGTTTTCAGAAGTGCTTTTACAAGTAAGAAAAAATTTAGTATGTTGCCCGGGTAGCCATTATGCTACCCAAATTTTTCTAACATGTAGGATATTCATAAATGGGTTTTCTAAGCTCGTCATACCATATATGAAAATGTTTAAAGGTTAGACTGAGAATCTAAGCAATATCTGATAAAGTTCTAAAGCAATCTATAAGTGTTAAAGAGTGCACACTTAGAGCAATTCCAAGATGGGTGACTTGGCAAAAAGTCCATCACTTATCGGATTTCTTCAAGACTCTGGTAGAGGGTGTCATACATACACATACAATGGCATTATTTAAGCATACATACACACACACATATATATATCACATATCATGCAAACTAAACCTTGAGATGCCTTATACATGCCTCGGCCACACCGTGAAAACATGCCTACAAGCATTTTTCCATTAAATTCACCACATATACATATAATTCTATCCCTAACATACTATTTCTCATTCAACACCCTAGGCTACCATGTCATACACACACCTTGCAACCCAAAGCACCTCTCGGCTACTTATGGTATAACCACCCAATCTTTCTTTTTTTCACCATACACAAACACAATCCGTTAAATTCCATGTCAACACACTAAAAGACATCAAATTCCTACCTAAACCAAGCCATAACACATTCCACACACACATTCTTAGCTAAGGTGACCTTTCACCCTTTCATCCATTATTTTCACCCATTCGTCACTTAAATCATTAAAACCAAACACAAATAACATTAATACATGCTTAATTCATGGTTACACAAGCTTTAGCCATAATATCCTTAATTTCCATACAACATTCCATCCTAAAACATACCCAAATTAACCATGGCATGTTCCAAATGCACTAAATTCACATAACTCACTAAATTTCAAGGCATTTTCTACACTTTTGGCTTTTCAATTGCGTTATTGCACTCTACTAACACCTTGGTCAACATACATACGAAAATGCCTTAGGAAAATCCCTAAAAATTCTACAAGCCTTCAAACCAAAATCTAACAACATAAGCTTCCTTAGAAGAATGAAATCCCCTTGGAAAAATTTTAAAATTAAAGAAAATACACTTACACTTGAAATTGATTTTTCACTCTCCCTTTATATCCATGGTGTCTCCACTCTTCAAGGACTAATTGTTTCCCAACTAAAAAATTTTTTGGGAATAATTAGAGAGAGAAAAAAGCTTGGATAGCCACGAAAATGGGGGAAGAAAAGTGAAGGTGGCATTGGGTGGGAAAGGAAGAAGAATGGAGAATTTGGTGGCAAGTGAGGTGGTAATAGATAAAGTGGGGTAATGGCCACTTGGCCCCTCTTTTATAGTGGCTAAGGGGGTTCAAATGGTGACATGAGTCACTCAAGCTCCTTGAAAATGATTGAGTTCGGCAGAAACTTTGGGAAATTTTAAAAATTCAATTGAACCTCCAAAAATTATCACATTAGTTTTAAAAATCCTCTATTAGGCCTATTTAGGGCCTCGTAAAATTTCATGGCCAAATTCCTTCGATAGGACATTTAACCAATGTCCTTGATTTACATAAAAAAAACTCGAATTTAAGGAAAAATAGCAAACAACCTCAAAATTTAAAAATTCCTTAACCAATGGTCTCAAGGCAATTTTCAACCTTCAAGGTATTGTATTTTTAAGTCTATCTAGGTACATCCTGGGTCATTCTTAGTTAAAGTCCATCTGAGCCTATGGCCCACTAGATTTTGGCCTAAAATTATTTATTAGTTTTGCTAGATCTTTAAATTAAGTTATTTTCATCATTTTTAAGCCCTTCAAAGTTTCATGACCAGTACACCCCACTTCATTCTTATGAAGGTGACCCGACACTCTGGGCACACTTTTTGACACCTTGGAGGTACTGTTCATAGAGCCTTAACTTACGGGCATTACAGTTCTTCCTCTCTTATGAAATTTCATCCTCAAAATTAATTGGAGTAAACAATTGTGGATATTGAGAATTCATCTGCTCCTCAAGTTACCATGTGGCTTTTTCTATGTTATGATGCTTCCAGAGAACTTTAACAAAGGGATGATTTTATTTCTCAATTACTTTATTTCTTCAGCTAGAATCTATATCAATTCTTCATTATAGCTCAAGTCTAGTTTTACTTCAATGTCTATCATTGGAACTACATGGGAATGATCTGATCTATACCTTATAAGGATTGAGACATGAAACACATCATGAATCTATTGCAATTCAGGTGGCAAGGCTAGTCTTTATGACTAGTAGTCCTGCTCTTTCTATAATCTTATATGGCCAAATAAATCTAGGACTCAGCTTTCCTTTTTCCCAAATCTGATTGCTTTTTTCCTTGGAGATACCTTTAAAAACACTTTATCACCCACTTTATATTCAATTTCCCTCTATTTTAGGTTAGCATAGGACTTCTATCTATCAGTTGCAACTTTCAGTCTTTCTCTAATAATCTTGACTTTCTCTTTAGCATCTCTTACCAGGTCAACCTTTGATATCTTATTTTCCTCAACTTCACTCTAGTACAAAGGAGTTCTACATCTTCCGCCATATAGTGCTTCATATAGTGCCATGCCCAAGCTAGCTTGATGACTGTTATTGTATGCAAATTTAACTAAGGTACTTATCCCAATTGCCTTTAAATTTAATGGCACAGCTATGCAACATATCTTCCAATACCTATATCACCCTTTCTGACTGTCCATCTATTTGAGGGTGACGGTTTGTACTGTAAGTCAATCTAGTGCCTAGTACCTGATACAGTCTCTTCTAAAACATGGAAGTGAATTAAGGATCTCTATCTGAAATAATAGCCATAAGTACACCATGGAGTTTGACAATCTCATTAATGTATAATTTAGCCAATCTTTCCAGTGAGTAATCTATTTTGATAGGAATAAAGTGGGCTGTCTTAGTCAGTCTATCAATAATCACCCACACAACATCACACTCATCCCTAGTCATAGGCAATCCCATTACAAAGTCTATTGTAACCTTTTCCCACTTCCATTCTGGAATTGCTACAAGATGCAGTAGTCTAAAAGGAACCTATTGTTCAGCTTTTACCTACTAGCATGTCAAACATCTAGCCACATACTCTGCTATATCTCGCTTTATACCTAACCACTAGTATTTAGACTTCAAATCTAAGTACATCTTTGTACTACTAGGGTACATAGAATAAAGAGCTTCATATGCCTCCTTCAGTATCTATAACCTTAGGTTATCTATACTAGGTATACATAACTTGCCATGGTAAAATAGATATCCATCTTCACTTAGTTCAAACCCTATTGCCTTCCCCTCTTTAACTTTATCCATAATTTGCGCCAATTGTTCATCCTTATTCTATCTCCTTTATCTCTTGTCTAAAATCTGGTTTAATCTAAAGTTCAACTAGAATAGCATTTTCTCCTGTGTACTATAGTCTAGCATTTATAGCTTTCAAAGTTACCATAAACTTCCTGCTCAAAGCATCTACCACTATATTAGCTTTTCCTGGGTGGTAGTATATTAAACAATCATAACCTTTAATCAATTCTAACCACCTTCTCTACCTCAGGTTTAACTCTCTCTGAGTAAGGAGATATTTCAAACTTTTATGATCTATATACATATGACATTTCTCACCATACAAGTAATGCCTCTAAATCTTCAAAGCAAAAACAATGACAGCTAATTCCAAGTTACGAGTAGGATAGTTCCTCCTATGTGGTTTCAACTATCTCAAAGCATATGCTACCACTTTTCCTTCCTACATCAGTACATATCCCAATCCATTAAATGAGGTATCACTATACACCACAAAGTCTTTACCCTGTTCATGTTGAATCAGGATAGGAGCTTCTATCAACATCTTTTTCAACTTGTCAAAACTTTCCTGGCATTTTGCATCCCACTCAAATTTCACATTCTTTCTGATCAATCTAGTTATAGGTGTTGTAATCTTGGAAAATCCTTTCACGAATCTTTTATAATACCTAGCGAAACCTAGAAAACTCTATATTTTTGTCACATTCCTAAGAGGTTTCCATTCTAATACTGCCTTGACCTTGCTAGGGTCTACTCTGATACATTCTACTGACACTACATCTCCCAAAAAAAACCACTTCATTTAGCTAGAATTCACATTTACTCAACTTAACATATAGTTGTTTCTCCTTTAGAGTTTGTAACATAACTTTAATATGCATTTCATGCTCTTCTCTAGTCCTAGAATACACTGGGATATCATCAATGAATACCATAACAAACTTATCTAAGTAGGGTTAAAATACTCTGTTCTTAAAGTCTATAAAAGCTACTAAGGTATTAGTGAGCCCAAATGGCATCAATAAAAACTCATAATGCCTATATCAAGTCTTAAAAGTAGTCTTAGGAATATCAACTTCATTGATTCTCAGCTGGTGATGCCTAAATCTCAAATCAATCTTGGAAAATACACTTGCACCTCTCAATTGGTCAAAAAGATCATTTATTCTGGGCAAAGGATATTTATTCTTCACTATCACTTTATTCAACTATTTATAATCAATACACAATCGAAGTGACCCATTTTTCTTTTTCATAAACAATACAGAGACTCTCTAAGGTGAAGTACTAGGTCTAATGAACCCTTCTCCTAATAGATCTTGTAATTGCAATTTTAGTTCTTTTAACTCAGCAGAAGCATTTCTATAAGGGGTAATAGACATAGGATTTGTATCGAGATACACCTCAATCTATAAATCAAGCTCTCTCTATGGAGGCAACCCTAGCAACTCATCAGAAAAAACATCAGGGAATTCAAAAACTATTAGGATCTATTCAAGGTTTGGGGTGGAAATATTAGTGTCAATGACATGTTCTAAGTAGGCTTTACATCCTTTACAAATGAGTTTTCTTGTTGTAACAACTGAGATAAGATTATCTAAAAGGTTTCTCTCACCCACAACTAACACTACTTGGCCCTCTGTAGTCTGGAGGGTCAACTTCTTAATTTTACAATCCATCATAGCCCAATTTTCAAATAACCAATCCATTCCCAAAATCACATCAAATTCATGAAAGGTTAGTTGAATCAAATCAATAGGAATTAGATGTTTATGAATCATTAAAGGACAATGGCTATACACCCGATTCATAGTCACACTTTGCCTTATTGGATTACTGACTTGAATGTCTATGTTTACATGCTCAGGTTTCAATCATTTATTATGTGCTTGTGTAGTGCATACATAAGAATGTGTAGATCCTAAGACTATCAATGCCAAAACTGGAACATCAAATAAATGAAACATACTAGTAATGACATCCGGGGCTGATAATTTTTCATAAGCCTTGACAGCATATTGCCTCACTAGTGTATAAGCTTTTAACATTGTCCTCTAACTAGCACTGGGTAGATTCCCTCTGCCCAGTCTCTGTCCTTTACCCTGAAGAGTTGCTACAGATGCCTCTATATTAGCACCCTCTAGCTATCTCTAAGGACACTCTCTCTGTAATGTAAGTAAAGCACTCTCCATTTTTACTTAACCAACATTGCCCCCAATGTCTCTTGTTGCAAGTTTGCAAGTTGGGGGTCCATTTCTATTAGCTGCTAGCCTTGGAGCATTAGAGTCTCATGATGGTTGTCGAGGTCTAGCTATAAAAACCTGCCTAGACCTCTATGAATGAATCTATCTCTATGTTTGGTGTACTGATTGAGACTGTGACTATGCCTCTCTTTGTCTCTGACTACCACCTAGGACTGCACTAGACTGCCTAGTAGCGAACTGTCTCTTCCTTTGAAAGAAATCCCTCTTCTCCTGTACCATTTCTTCCATATCATATGCTGATGCGACCAGTACTACAAAGTCTATAATCCTTGAGTTAGCTATATGAATTCTCAGTTCCACATTCAATCTTTTCAGAAACATCTTGCAATTCTCCTCTTTATTAGGGATAAACTCATTAGCATATCTTATCAGTCTAGTAAAATCTTTTTCACACCTTGATACTGCTCTCTTACCCTATCTTAGATCTAGAAACTCCTACCTCTTATTATCCTTGTATGAGTCTGGAATGTATCTTTTTCTAAACTTGGTTAAGAAAAACTCCCAGGTGAGATATGTTACTACTTTCCACTTCTTAATGGTATCCCGGCAATGAAATACCCCTTCTTATAAAAGAGAAGTTGTACCCTTCAAACTTTTATACACTCCAATTGTTCTAGAATTCTAAAGGTCCTCTTTAACTAGTACTCTGCTCGAGCTGCATCATCCACCTTTGTACCTAAAAAGTCCATAGCTCCTATATTTTTAATTCTCTCTAAAGGTATCTTCTGTGAATGAGCTAGAGGTGGAGGAGGTACTAGAGTTAGTGGAGGAGGTAGAACAGCAATTGCTAAAGTATGTCTTAGCAAATCCACTATCTACTGTAACAATGTCATAGATTATCATGTCTATGGCTATTTTTATGGCTATTGCCCCTGTGCAGCATCACTAGGTTCTAGTATGGCTACATTGCTAGCTCTCCCCTGAACTATTGTAAGGGCATAACAAGCCACTTATTTTCCCTAATCTTCTACTATCTGATCACTCATTTTGATCAACTACAAAAGAAATAAGACCTATCAGCATCTTAGTAGTGTGGCAGTTTAGAAAAACAACCCTAAACACTAGAACTCATGTAAAACAACTGGGAACAAGTAACCTATGCTTTGATACCACCTAATATGACACCTTTTACTAAACTCTCAAAGAAATTCGATAGGCAATGCACTTTTTGCCAAGTCACTTATCCTAAAATTTCTCCAAGTCTGTACTCCTTAACACTTATAGACTATTTTGTAACTTTATTAGATAGTGCTTAACTTTTATGTCTATCCCTTTATCATTCATCCTTATGGTATAACAGACTAAGAAAAACCTTTGATGGACACTCAACGTGTTACAGAAAATTAGACAGTACAATGGCTACTCAGGTGACATTCTGAAATTTTTTTCCACCTATAAAAGCACTTTTAATATCATAATGATCAATCTATCTCCTCTTAGACCCTTCTAGTCCCCTAGTAACATAATCACATATCAACACACACAGAGAAAACACACAGGGCCTTAGGCCCACAATCCTTAGGAAACCACAAAAATAAATCATTCAGATAGACAATCTATTTATATACATCACACCTACTATATATATATATATATATATATATATATATATATATATATATATATATATATAGACACTAACATCTTCTAAGCATGTTTAACCCATAAC
>CANXYI011851998.1:0-18361 GCA_948208565.1 Hura crepitans
TATGTGACATGATTTTTTATGAGAAAGTGAAGTTATTGTAGTTTGAATACTTTGGTTAGAGGGAATATTACTGAGGTCAAAATTCAAAGGTCAAAGAGGTGTTGATTTTAGACTTGAAAAAGACAAAAATGAGAGAATTTAAGTGCTTGAAAGACTTAATTTGAGGTTAGTGTAATTTTTAACCTAGAAAATATCCTAGAAATGCAATATATAAAACTGACGGTTATAAGAACAATGATGTTTGAAAATTATGTTAGGGTTTTAAACTTATGTAATAAATGGAGTAAATTGAACTTATAATATGGTAAAGAAATAAACTTTTGAAGGGTTATTAAGATAGGGACAAAAAAAGTTTTGGAGTATGTGAAGTGTATTTTCTTGAATAATTTTAAATGTTATATTTTATGTGATCTTTAAGGTTATAGAAATATGAAAATGTGATGAAAACAATTTAAGGAACTAAAGACTTTATAATGGATAAATTGGTTAGGAGAAATTTGTTATTAAATATTTGTGAAATTTGATCGAAATTTACATGTTCAAATATGTTACATTAAACACTTGAAATGTGTGAGAATTAATAAAGATAAAAGTGGGCTTGAGGAATTATGTTAGGTTAATACTAAATTTGGAAAGAGGAATATTGAGACTTTTCTTAGATATATGATGTGTATTTATATGCTTCAAATGAGTAAGTATATGTGCAAATTAATAGGTAAATTATAAATTCTAGTAAGATGTATGCATTATGATAAGGGTATACGTTAGTAAGGAAATACCTTATTGGAAATGAATTTATAGTGTGTATATATAACTATGTAAAAGTATGGAATTAATAGATGTGGCATGACAACTAGGCTTTGTGAATTATTATGTAATTATGTAAAATGATTGAAAATAAGAAATAGAATTATATATGTGTATAGGCATAAGGCCATGCATATGCTATGATTGCTTTTTTGAATATATTAATTTGCTATATGTATCATGAATCTCATATAGATATAGTAAAAGAGTGAAGGAAAGGTATGTATTCTAAGTGTGCCCAATTTTTGAATGATGGTAATTAAGTGAATTCCAAATTAATAAGGAAATTGCACATTATGCTTCTATATTATACGAAATGATTTCTATATTCTACATAGAAGTCTAGAAAAGTCACTGAATAGTTTGGCATGCCAAATAGGGAATAACTATTATTAGGCCTACACCACATTAATGATATGTTTCCATTCTTATGCACTGCATTACACTTGAAAAATAGTGTTAGTGCTATACTGCATTACACTTAAAAGATAGTGTTAGTGCTACATGACCTCTTTCATGTAGACTTTAGCTAGAATGTGATAAAATCTAGGTATAGGATTTTAATATATGCATTGAGATGATTGTATCAATTTTATTATTTTTACACTTCATAGATTATGTATGTAATTAAAGTCTTAAACCATATATGATGGTATGAATGGTTGGTGATATATTGACTATATATATGTTATGGATATACTTATAATGAGAATGCTTATATTTGATAAATGATTGTTAAAAACTAATTAAGGTATGTTAAGCAATTGAGTAAGTGATGTGAAATGATGAATATTTTATATAAGAAATGTATGATAGTTATTTGATGCCACTTGAGATGTCTTGCATTAAGAAGTGATTACAGTATAATGAATTAGTAATTTTAGAAATATTTTGATATACTAGAATATTTTTTAGGGTACTGCATCGACAACCATTATATTGTTAGATTTTTAAGCACAATGACCCATATTTAATAAATTATTTTGATAATTTAATGAATTAAAATGAAGAATAAACAAAAAAATTTGGTTCACATTTTCATAAGCTTTTAAACATGTGGTGCAACATCATCTTACTTGGTCTACTATAGGATAGGTAAGGGGTGTTACATTTTATGGTATTAGAGCTTAGGTTTAGTCGATTTTAGTTTGAACCTTGTATAATAAGATATATAAGACATTCATATCATGCCATGACATATCATATAATATAAGTGCAAATCTAATACAATTTTCTCCCTCTCTTAAATGTCATCCACAAATGGATTTTATATCTCAGTAGGCCAATGAAGAGGCTATTGGCTATAATAGATAGTTTAGAGTGGATAAAACACCACAAGAGGCATGTACATTCACTTCTATAGGGATATTTTCATTGGTTCAAGCTACTTTTTAGTAACAAATTATAGACCTCTTGAGACATGTGATAGGAGCCATATCCTTATAACTTCCTTATCCTCCATAACCATAACCACCTCCTTCATATCGACTTTAACCACTCAAGACAATAAGTGAGAGGCTCTATAACAATAGGGCTAAGAACTTCAAAGATAAGAATGAGGATAATCCTTTCACTGCAGAGTTCTTACTTGAGAAGATTGAAAGGATCCTCCAAGAGATGTAATATACTCCTCAAGAGAAAGTTAAAGGTGTAGCTTCCCCCTTATTTAAAGAAGCACATCAATAGTGGGCACATTTAGTGAGACAAGTTGAATCTTTATAGCTTCCATAATCGATGACATAAGATTTCTTCTTTTCCTCTTTTAACAAGAAGTATATTAGGAGGATATACTTAGAGGGTAAGAGGAGAGAGTTTATCAACATGAGATAGAGGTAGCTATCTATATCTGAGTATGAGAGAGAATTTTTAAGATGAGTAGATTTGCTTTAGAGATAGTGGGAATAAAAAAAACAAGTGACATTGGTTTGAGGATGAATGACTCTATTAGACCCCATATCACTAATTAATAGATAGATGACATCACAAAGTTGGTGAATGTAGCTTTAAATGTAGAGCAAGTTTAAATAGAGAAAAGTAAGTAGGAAGGATAAGCAATATAAATGAGTAGACAAGTAAACCATAACCCTTCTAGTTATAAGGAGAATAAAACCTCCCATGGCCAAGCAGTAACATCTAATGGTTCTAAGCAAGAGAATTTTACTTAACATGTTAGATAGTAGAGAAAGGGTACAACTGGTGCTTTAGTAGTATTATCTAGGGCATTAGCCCTTATCACTCATAAGCACTATGTTAAAAGACTATTAGGGGGCATGTAAAAAGTTGACAGGAACCTACTTTCAATGTAAGGCCATAAGACATTATTTGAGAGATTGGCCATAAAAATTAGATACACAATAGTTATCAAACTTTCACACCTAGCTCATAAAAGGGTAAGAAGTCGGTGAGATATGACACAGTAGGATAGGGTAAAGAGCTATTTTTGAGATTAGAGATAAACCTAAGGAGGCTAAAGCTCCTACAAAAGCCTATATTATAAGGGCTAGAGAGGAGTAAGATGCGCTAAATGTTATTGTTGGTAAATTTTCTTTCTTTGAATCAATGTATTTACTTTGATTGATTTGGGTTTGATATACTCCTATTTATGCACAACCACACCAAAGGATATAGGTTTAAATGCTAATGTATTAGAGAATAACATCTTAGTGACAAATCCTATTTTACATAGCATTATATGAATAAGGTGTATAAAGATTGTATAGTTATGATATATGATAGGGAGTTCACTATTAAATTTGATATGATATTTGGTATAAGGTCATATAGTTACCTTTTTATGAATTTGATATGATATTTGGTATGGATTGGCTTTCAAAATATCAAGCTAGAATTGATTGCAAACTAAAGATAGTTACTCTAAAAATTTTAGAGGTTGAAGAAATAGTTATATTTGATAGAAATAAAATGGCATATCTAATGTGATATTAGCAATAGCAGCTAAGAGAATGATTATAAAAGGGTGTGCAACATTTCTTGTTCATATGATAGATATAAGAATTAAGGGTTTTAATATCCAAAATATCTCTATAGTTAGGAAGTTCTATGATGTGTTTTCTAAGGAGCTACCTAGTTTGCCACCTAAGAGAGAAGTGGAGTTTTCCATTGAGACTTTACCTAACACTACTCTTATCTCTATAGCTTTATATAGAATGGCTCTTATAGAGTTGAAAGAACTAAAGTTGCAATTACAAGAACTGCTTGACAAGGGTTTCATAAGACTTAGTGTCTTACCCTGATGAGCTCTAGTGCTTTTTTTTTTAAGAAAAAAGAAGGCTCCCTAAGATTGTGCATTGATTATGAATAGTTAAATAGAGTCATAGTGAAGAACAAGACCATAGATAGATGACTTGCTTAATCAATTACAAGCTGTTTGTGTCTTTTCTAAGATTGACTTCAGATTTAGGCACTATTAACTTAAGGTGAAAGACTCAGATGTGCCCAAGATAGGTTTCAGAACTAGATAAAGCCATTATGAGTTCTTGGTCATGCCATTTAGGTTGACAAATGCCCCAACTACCTTTATAGACCTTATGAAATGGGTTTTAGGCTTACTTTGACTAGTTTATTGTGACATTCATTGATGCTATATTGGTTTACTCTAAAACAAGGGAGGATGAGGATCAACACTTAAGAATTATGTTGCAAACTTTAAGGGAACATCAACTTTATGCTAAGTTAAGCAAGTGTGAAGTCTGGCTAGATCAAATAGCATACCTTGCCCACATTATTTCCTTAGATGGCATAAGAGTGGCTTTTAGTAAGATTGAGGCAATCATTAACTAAAAGCCTCCTAAGAATGTTATAGAGATTTGTAGTTTCTTTGGACTTACAAGATATTATAGGAGATTTATCGAAGGATTCTCCATGATAGCTTTTCCTTTCACAAGGCTACTTCATAAGAACTTGAAGCTTAAGTTGAGCCTAAGTGTCAAGATAGCTTTGAGAAGCTTAAGATAATGTTGATAGAAATTCCCATTTTTAATAACCTTTATCTAGTAAGGACTATATGATATATAATGATGAATCTCACAATGGTCTAGGTCGTGTTTTGATGTAATAAGGAAAAGTGGTTGCTTATGTTTTAAGGTAACTTAAGACTTATGAGCTCAACTATCCCACTCATGATTTAAAGTTAGCATCCATCGTATTTGCACTCAAGATATGGAGACATTACCTTTATGGTGAAAAGTGTTATATTTACAGTAATCATAAGAGTTTGAAATACTTACCCATTTCGAAAGAGTTAAACTTGAGGCAAAAGAGATGGATAGAGCTAATCAAAGACTATGATTACATCATAAGTTATCACTTAGGTAAAGCTAATATGGTAACAGATGTGACGCCTCTCACCCAACCCACTCGTAAATTCAAATGAAGGATGGTATATAACCAATATCTAACTTCCATATATCTAGGTTGCTTAAAACTCATCGTACAAACTTGGTGAACCTAAAACCTTATAAACTTATACACATAAAACCACTTGACAGGTTAGACCTTTCAGCATTATTATGTCAAAAATCCAATAGCATAATGGCTATCTAATGACATTATCCCAAATAATAACCTACAAGAAAACACACTTCTATAAAATCTCATGTGTCTCTATTACCATAACTCAACCTCTATAACTTTAATGTGCATTATCCACACATCTCATCAAACACATATCTCAAGATCATCTCAACTCCTATCATTAACACTTATAATAATATACAATAAGATTAAGCCCAATAATGAACAATATAGTCTTAATAATACCATCTAGGTAATATACCTACATAAACTTATATATACAGATAACTCCTAATGATAATAAAGATATATCACTTATACATTAATAGGCCCATCACCCTTTTATTGCATATGAGTGCCAAACTAAACTAACATCAGAAGTATTTCATAGAATAACTACATATATCTGAAGAACAGCTCCACTTTAATAATTTTAACCCATTATAACCAATAGCTTCTACTACGCCATAAAAATATGAACCTATGCATCACAAAACACAAATGATGTGCTAAGCTTTATAGCTTAGTGATGTATCCAAGTATAATAAGATAAACCTTTATACATACATCACATGCAAGTATAATGCAGTATTATTCATATGTCAAATATACAAAATTTTATAAACTAAAAACATGCTTGCCTATGAAGAGTAATTGACATATACAATTATTATTATACATTATATAGATTTCTAATTATTTGTTCTGTTAATTTAGCTATAGCAATAGATATTAATCATACATGTAACATCATTTAGTACACTTATGCAAGCATTTCAATACAAGGACACACTTATTAATTATTTATCATTAATTTAGTTATTTCTACATGCTTCATTATAATTATGATATTCCTTAAATTAAGAGTACTTCAACCAGACATATAAAGAATTACTTGTTGCATCACTTGACTTAACTATCATCTAAGATATATCACAATGTTATAATACTTAGCACGATTTGGCTCACTATTCATGTTTATGTACCTTTTACATTACTTACTTCATGATATGTTTGTTCAGCTCATCTAATACCACATATTCTTACAATGTTGTTTAAATCCCTCATGCATATGCCTAAAGTGCAAATTACTTATTTTAAACATTTCAAGCCTTATAGATATACACATATGTAAAATCCCACACATAATACTCTAAACATTACTTCTCATAATTATAACATTTAATAAGCATTTGATCCTAAAAAGCATAATTCATCATTACACTAATTCTTTACCTTTTCATACTTTTTACCATACTCTTTTATGGTTTTTAGATATATATTCACATATCAATACACATATACTTATTTTTCATGCCATAGTGAGGGACAATTAATTATTACATTCTATCTTATAAAATGATATTCATAACATATGCCACATCACATGTTATTTAGCATAAATCTATAATGACTTTACACGATATTTGAGACATATAATGTATGGATTTTTGGCATAAATGAGACATGATTTTGTGTTCAAATAAGGATGTATGAGATGAGAAGTTATAGTCTAATATAATTATAAATGGACTTATTTTTGGATTTAATGGACGTAATGAGTTCTATTGAGATCAATGAGCTTTTATAACAATGTGGTATGATAATATTATATATTAGATTGAGTATGAAGAGATGTGACATGTGATGTGGTGAGTATGCTGTGTGAACCAAGTATGTTGTTGAGTTGACTAAGTGTAATAACCCTTATAAGAACTTTAAGTGAATTCATTAAGGAGATGTTACAACACTTGTTTATAGATGATGGTACAAGAAACTCTGATAGTGTAACTATTGTCCAGATATGCTAATCAAACCTCTTATAAGATCTCAAAACATATACTTCCACCATTATAACCAACCAACAACTAACACACCTAATAAAATGTAAGCACATATATCTTTATAAATTTAAACTCATATCATCAAAACACTCATATATAATCCATTCAAAATACGTGCCTAAAAGAAATAATAACCTCATTTATCACATATGTTGATTTTCACTAACATTCAAATCTTGATTATTTAATCAATTGCATGAGTTCTTTTTACAAAAGTCAAATTATAGAGAACACATAGAACTTATATCTTTAAGATCATTAATAACAAATGTACGTGATAAAATACTTTATACAAAAATAGAACTCTTACAAAACTATGGTCTTCTTCTATTGGACTTTAATGTAGTCTTCATCTTTTCCCTTAACTCTACTTGAATGGTACTTACACAAGGTAAAAACCAATATGCTTAAGATGAAAGTCTTTAGTGGTGTAAACCTAACTTAAGCTACTCCACTAATTAACAAACTTATAATAGTTAGATACAAATAACTATATTCAAACATATGAGATATTGTAAAACAATAATGTATCAATAACCATATATATGTATATAAATGAGTTACATATTAACAACTAATTCCTTTTTATCAAATTATAACTCATCAAACACAAAATTATACATTTACTTGGATAACAATTATGTAATGTCATACATATTAAATTATTAATAATACAGGTAGATCAATGAAAAATTCCTTTCATTTATCCATACTTTTAATATTGGCCAAAGTAAACACCAGAGGTAACTAAAGTCGGATACCAGGAATTAAGAGTAAATGGCTATGGCTTGAGTAACAAATAATGTGCATGACCTAAATAATATGAGTGGCTATAGCCTGAAAGAATGTGCTACCACTATACCATAATTGGCATGCCAATCTATCAAACCTAATTCCTACTAAGGCTACTAAGGGCAACTATATTATTAATTTCGAATGTTGCTCATTTAACAAACATATATAAAGCATATAATGAATATTTATCAATCGCAATAACTTGATTGCTCAATCAAATATTTCCATTGGCACTAATTCTTAGAAGCACTTACTTTTGCCCCTATACTTATCACTATCAATTATATAATAATTTCTTAATATGAGATTTCCACTCATTTGGACAAGTAAGTCTTAAAAATAAATGAATGTGTCCTTCATAATTATGGCTTATCATATATACATACATATGTATAAACCTCATATTTCACTTTGTTATAGATGTACAAGTATCATCAAAACTCAATGTTATATGTTTAGCTAATCACTTCAATGTCAACACACTCTATATATGAATATAATTTAATATTGCACATATATATATATAATTTTTCATTTTCATGTCCTCATCAAATCCACACACATTAATCATTCACATGATAATTCACATAAATTTTATATCTATGTGTGTGTGTATGTGTGTCATATACATATTTACCATATTGTTTCATCATTAAATAATTGATATTTAAGAATTCTTAACTATGTATACACATATAATCGTTAATAAGGAAAATCTTATCATTCTACCAACACCATTTAACACCTTATATTACTATATAAGGTTAATAATTTTATGTGGCCAAGACCAACTTATTTAATTTTTAACTTTTAAAACACTTTACTATCATATTTGTGTCTATTTATCAATCTGCACCCCTTTATGATCATTTTGTTTCCTATTAACATATAAAGATATAGCCCAACACATGTAATTCTTTAATCTCCTTAATATAATTTTGCACAACTCTTTTATATACAACTACCTTATTATAAGTCTTGAGTTTAGAGAAGTAACACTATGTTATTAAAGATATCACTTTACACACACTATTATTGTTAGTATAATCCTCACTTCTTCTAGAATAATTGAAGCATGTATGTGTGCGTGTGTGTGTATTCATATTCTACTTGATTAAGAAGGTCCTTAAATAAGTTATATCTTTGTTATTTATTTGTATACCATAATAACTAATTTATTAAAATCTTATAACATGCTTTCTATTGCTTGCTTATGCTAATCTATATTTATATGCAAATATACATACACACATACATATCTTTCCATTTATGCGTACGCATACGCACACATATATATATATATGTATCTCTTTTAGCTTAAAGTTTTATTAAATTTAAATGTTTGTTTATTCATCTAAACAATAAAATTTCAAAGATCATATCAAATTACCACTATTATAATAATCAACATTAATTAAACAAATTTAGTTATCTTGTGTATGTATATATATGTTCGTGTGTGTATATGTATACACACATATCTTTATGTTTGTATTTTCAATAATTCAATTCATAAGAAAACCTTTCATACACTCTTAAAAGTGCTCAAATCTATTAAATTAATTGAGAAGAAATTTTCTTAAATAGAGTTGAATACTGCTATAATTATTGTCCTCGTAAAAATAAAACTTTTGATCACTAAAAAATAATTCATTTTACTCAGATACAAGAGGGTTAAGATCATGTGCCCTTAGGGTCACGACCATGTGCCCATCAAATCTTTGGCTTTAAACATAGATTTTGAGGGGGTTATGGCTATATCCTTTTGTTTGTTTGAAATTCTATAGCAAATTGTATTGTAAATCCATTTTGAAATATAACCATTCACACACATAATTTAGAACATATTTAGACTTACATCCACTCAGAATAACTAATCATTTAGCTAGTAATTCCTCAAAATCTCATTAGAGCTACTTAAAATTATGAAAAAGTACTCCAAGCTCAAATTTAAACTCAGCTACTTTAAATCTCTTTAATACTCCTTTTCCATGAAATTTACCACATGCAAGGTTTATAGTTTACTCATATAACCATTCATCTCAGCAATTAAATGTCAAGAAAATGATCTAAAACATTTAATCATAATTAAAAGGGAGTTTAAGTTAGAATTTGCACAAACCTCATCTTTAATGGTTCCCTTACTATAAATCCTCATATTCAACCATCGTAAGCTTCCTTAGTTTCTTCTCTTCTCAAAAAATTTGAATGCTCCATGAGTCCTTCACTTTTCCTACTTACCTTGTCCTTTTATCAACATTTTTTAATTTTCTACTTAACCTCTTTCCACACGTCTTAAATTCCTTGATCAAGTTTGAATTCTAATTACTTAGGTAACATGCATAAAGCTTAAACCTTATAGAATTGAAAAGGAAATTGGTAGATTAATAATGAATTTTGAGGATGCCTTTAGTGGAATAAAAAATAAGAAAAAAAGAAAAAGAAGAAGAAAGGAGACATGTCCATTTTAGAATAAAAAAATGTCTTCCACTTTCTCTCTCTAATCTATTTATACAAAGCATTGAATGCCTAAGATCATTCCATGTGTCAACCATCCTAGGGACCTTTCTTAAATTAAAAATACTTAAAATTGTTCTTATCTTTTATGATAATATGGTTCATTTCCAATCATAACTCTTCTTTATCTTAATTCCTTATTACTTTATATAAATGGCTTATTTATACACTATTATTATCCTGAGCCATCCTCAAACCTTTTAATCTTTAAGTTATGCCAATTTTAAACATGTGTTCACATCATATTACTTAAAATCACATTTTTACATAGTCTAAGACTCCACTATTCAAACCCTAAGATACTCTAAAAGCACTATCCATAACTCGAATAGTACTATTTAAAATCTGAGAAATTTTGGCATAACAATATGAGATATGAGACATGTGTGGACATAATATGAGATGATGTTATGTTTTAATGTGTAAAATGAGATAATTAAATAAAATTAAGAATAATAAGATATGACAAATAACATGAGTAAATTGTGTATTATGTGTTGATTGTACATAAAGATTGAGAATGAGACAACTGGCATGATAATTGTACTTAACAAATAGTGCCCATGTATGGCTAGACTATTGATACGTTGGGATAGATTGGCATGCTGATAGGGGATTTATGAAGTAGTACTACAACCTTTATGAGATATTATGGGTATAGTTGTATAAACCTCACTTAGATACTATACATTATGTGTGTGCTCTTTGGAGCAATTGTGATATTACGGATATAACTATATAAGCCATGCTTGGGTACCGTACGATTTATTATGAGTTTATACTATATGTGATATTATAGGTATGGCTACATAAGCCATGTTTGGGTATTATACATATGTTTGTTTACCCATTATCTAGTCTACCTAAGTTAAGGTATACATTGGGATAAAATAAGTGAATTTAATTGAGTTTATAATGTGTTATCGAAAATGAGAAAAAAATGAACGTATATATGAGACTTAAAATAAGAAATTGAATGTGCTTAATGTGTAAATCATGTAATCAATAAAAATGACAACATGTGATGTATATATGTATGGTTGCTATGTTATAACATAACCATGAGCATGTATGAACTACAAGTGAGACCAATCTTAAAAGTAAGTTCAGGTAAGATCATGCATTGCTATGTGTATTGTTTTCATATAATAATGTTGTTAAGAATTATATGAATATGATGTGATAGTGGTGAGGTAAACCAAAACTATTTATGGACCACTAAGAGTTTCACTTAGTGCGATGGTTTCTTCCACACATAGGTTATAGATAAGCATCAATAGAGGAAACACTTCATGTGGGATTTATGCAGTTGTTCTTGAAGCATAACATTTGCATAGGTCATTGTTTATAGTTTATGTTTTTTTTAAGTCTTCTTTTTATAGATTTGGATTTTGTTTTAGATTTTCATATGTAAACTTTTGGATAAGAGTAGGGTAGATATATTGTTTACAATATTGCCTTTCGTAATGGCTTGGATATTAAGGCCCCTTTTCTGGATTTATTTGTTTATAAATTTAAAGATATCTTTATTATTTTTTTAATGAAGCTTTTGATACAACCTATGAGACAAAGCATGTGTTGAGATTAATGAATGTGGATATGGATAAGGTATTATGTGTACATGTTTTGATTGAATAAGATTAATAAGCATTTAATGTGTTTAATTTGCTAAGGCACATAATGTGGCATGCCTTTATATGGTAACTCTAGCTCTCAGGAGGAGAGGCATCACAAGTAAGAGCAACTAAGACTTGGTAGGAGGGACTAATCGAGATGAGGTGTAGAGGATAACATGCAACAATAATGAAAAAAATAAGAATTATGCATTAAAGAACATGAGATAAAAGAAGAGAAATCTCAAGTATTCACCTCACCATAAGTAGACTCAACAACCCTATAGACACTACACTTTGAGGTCTCTAGTTTAGAAGAAAAATCAAATAATGAGTCCATCTAGATTTTGTTTTATCTATCCATATTATAAATAGAAATAGGAATCTAAACCTCAAAAAGACATTGTTTATGGCCACATAGATCTAATAGAGAACATATTCTAGGTATTTTCCTTAAGTATTTAATGTTTGACCTCATACAATGTATTAACAAAGCATCTTTTTATGCTTTATTGTGTGTATTTATTTCTATTTATTTTTGTCTTTTTTGTGCATTTATTCTCTTCTTCTCGATTTTCTTTTTGTGTTTTGATTTGAAAATTTTTTTTTAAGGGAATAAGGGTCAAGGATTAACCTAAGCTTATTAAAAAAGTCTTAAAGCTTTGTAATGAAGATGGAGTTAAGATTTTCACCCTAAAAAGGAGATATATATTCATCCAATTAGATGAATGTTCCTCATGAATAAAGTTTGCAATTTTATTTGGTTGGAGTTTAAGTTTCATTTTCTTTTGGCGAACAAAGCCTAAGTCTAATCATATGTCTAATACGGCTAATCAAATATAGGATATTCCCTAAATAAAAGGACCATATTTAAACCCTTAAAGTTTCCTATTTGACCTTTTAAGGTCACTACTTTAATTAGACGACTCTTCATCCCGACGGATAAACGTCTTTGAAAAATAAAAAGAATATTTTTAAGCTCAAATGTTATATTCTTATTTTAATAGTTTCATATTTTCATCTATTTGGATGACTCTTTTTTTAATAAATGATATTTATAAGTAAGAGTTAAAGATGGCTCTTTTAAAATTCTTTGCTATAAAGTTTCTCTTTTTATATCCAATGGGATAAGTGTTCGTCTATTTAGATACTCTTTTCCTTATTTCTTAATTGTTTAATTTTTTTCAATGAGATGTGTTTTATATATCCTTTCTTACCAATATTATTCACCTAATCAAATGACCTTATCCGATTTAATGAAGGTTTTAACCTTTTATTGTGTTCGCTTTTTCATTATTGACTAAGACATGATGTGTTGCTTTAGAGTGATAATGGATTTTGCAGTTAAGATAGAAAATTTTGTATCACCATTGTCGTTTTCTTAAATCCTTTTTTTAGAATTAATGTATAGGTTACTTAGTGATAGGTTGTAATAATTTTAAGTTACTTCATTTGACTTCCCTATATAATTCCATGTTTGTTGTAATATGTTAGAAAAATGATTGACTCGATTAAAAGGAAATAGTAATTAAAAAGTTTTATCAATAATGAATGGGATTTAGTTAAATAAAATTGAAAATTTTGAGACCAAAGTTTTTAAATCACCAAAATTGTTTTAAAATAGCAAAAAATGACTTATTTGAATAATAAGTTTTTAAATAATGTGTTTACTAGACCATAGTCTTCAAATTCCTAGAATTATTTATAAATACAGAAATAAAAGATTTTGGTTCATAAATAAAATGTTTTAAATAAAATGGTTTTAAGTGGTTAATGAAATATTTTAGTGAATAAAAAATGTTTTGACTAGTAAATTATTTTGGAACCAATGTTCCATGATCCAATTTAGGGGCTTGCTAGGTATGATAATCACCAACTCTGAGCCTTACACTTAAGGGTACATAAAAGGTGAATCAGTTGGTCACCAAAACTCGTGATTAAAAAAGCCAATTAGGAGGGACCTCATTTAAATGATAATAAACCTTAAGAATGTACTATACCATAACATCATATAATTGACCTAGAAACAATTCCCTTGGGGTACTATGATAATATTGCATTTCACATGTGATGTGGACTTCAATTATGACATAGAGTTTACTCTTTCATAGTATAAGGTTGAATCTATTAGGCTTTTTATAGTTAGTATAACTAGACCAATTATGTTTAAAATGACAAAAATTCATCCAATAACAATCATCAAAAATTTTATGTATACTTAAAATAAAGAGTGTTATGTTGTCAGTTCGAAACTATGCATCATTCATGCTCATGTGTTTCCTATTAATGCTTGAATAAAACCCTCCTAAGATAGTTGACTTGACCATATGTGTAGGAGAAATAAAGTTGGAAAGATCTTATATGCGCATGTTTATGATATATATCATGCATACATGCATCATTCTATATAATAATTGTCATGCATCATATATTAATCCCTTATTATTGATAACCATCATAGATCTATTATTGAGAAAGAGCTAGAAGAGGCAACAAAGGAGAATCAAATATAGGTCATTTATGCTTAGTTTGCTAATCATTATAGAAGAGATTGAAGAGGAGATAAAGGATTAAACACCCATAACCAAAAAAATACTAAACTAAAAAGAACTTGATGATACATTAGCTGCCTTTAAAATCAAAATGGTCACTAACTTAACTACCATCCTGAGCAAAAACATAAATAACTAACTTGGAACCCTAACTACTACATCACACCTAACTACACCTCATCTAACACCTCAAACCTTACTCATTGTCCACTTTACTAATAGGCAAAAAAGTGTATGCCAAGTTAATGCGGAGGATAACTATGTTAAGGATTTGAAGGGAAAAATTCAACTTGTTAAGGCCCCAATAGAAGATCTTGATATTCAAAAATTACAAGATAAAATAGAGGCCATGTCTAGGTTGGTATCTGGTAGAAAAGGAATAGACTTGTAAGATATTTCACTTGAATCTAATGAGCACTTGCCATACAAGTTCTACATGTCGAACATTAGCAAGTTCGATGGAACTTCTGATACTACCTAGGGTATTACACCACTTCTATGAGGAGGCAAAGGCTCACTATCAAGCAAATTTTGAGCTTGTTTAGCATGTCTTTAGTGAGTAAAGCCTTAGAATAGTACTCTAATTTGGAAAGGCGAACTAAAAAAGATTGGGGAAAACTTACTAAAGCTTTTATGGATTAGTATTACTATAATGTGAGTGTTCATGTGACTCTTAAGGATTTAGAGTTTTTAAAGCAAAAGAACAATGAGACTTTCACTGAGTACTTAGGAAGGTGGAGGTCTACAATGCTTGAGATAAAGGATAAGCTAAAAGAAATGCACTAGATTAAAATGTTAATTCAAAATGCAACCCTCTATCTTAAAGATAGACTAAAAGTGAAGAGTAATATGGATTAGAAGTCTCTAAATGATATAATTATGGATTTAAAAAAAGAAAATGAGGCAAAGAAGAGAAAAAAAAAAGGCTTAAGCTCAAGATAGAATAAATCTAATAATAAGACACAAGTTACTAAATGGCTAATGTTTCTATTATGGAAAAGAGGCATTATTCAGACTTAGAGCACTCATTGTCATAGTGCCTTAAGAGATTACAAAAGGAAAGAAAGTTGCAATAATGATTTTCAAGACCTATAAGGACCTAAGGAATACCTAGCCATTAATTCGATTAGTATTGTGAATATAAATAGCACACTAGCCATCTCAGTGATTATTGCCACACCTTGTTATTCAAGATTTGATTGATAACAAGCATATTCCCAACCCCAAAGAAAGAAATAAGAAAGGCTAGATTTCTCACCATAATGTGCCTTCACCAATGTTTATGCTAGAATCTACTTTACCTAAGAAGATAGTACTTCAAAAAATTTATGGTGTAGACTTCGATAGTGAAGAATAGGGTAAGTGCAATAGAGTCATGATCATTATGTATGGTACAAGTTAAACTATGAAAGTGCAAAAAAGAGAAAACCACTATGAGTGAGATAAAGAAAAAAAAATGAATATTAAGAAAAGTAGTAAAGAGATTAAGATTTGTGATTATTCTAGCTCAAAATCCAAAAGGGTTGTAAGTGAGGTTTAAAGGAAAAAGAGTAGAGGTTATGGACCGTAGTGGTCGAGTCACACCCAAAATACCTACTGCTAAATATAAAAGTAAGGCACTAGTTAAAGAAGAAAAAAAAGAAGTGGAAGACCTCTTATTAAGCAACTTAAGAAAACTATTGTAACACCCCTCCCTCAACCCGGTAGGTAGATCCAAACAAGGGATGCCATATTGTGACACCTCTTACCTGAACCATTGCTAATCCAAATAAGAGATGACATAAAAACCAACTTATATTAACTTGACAATTATCTTTTTAAAACCCTTTTATATGAAAACATCACATATCATTATGATTGTCTTGTTACAATAAAATTTTGATAGCATAACATATCTCAAAATAAAACCTTTAGAAAACAACACTTCTATAATATCTCAATCATCCACCATTAACCTGGACCCTCCTATAGCATGCTATCTCAACACACATATGCAATTCATAAAACATATCATGTATAACATACATTTACATCCTAACAACCATAACATAAAACATATCATAATACTCTAGTCCTAACATGTTTACATAAGAGTGCCAACTACTTATATTATTACATCACACTATAAAGACCAAAATATACCAAAAACAATTGTGAAAATCTCCTTTACACTGCATAGCTATTGTCAAGGCTATATGAGGTTGGCTATTTACAACCTATGCATCAAAAACTACAATGTGCTAAGCACAAAACTTAGTGGTGTATTAAATAAAATATTCTTACACAAGTATGCACACAAATGCATATTAAGCATGTAATGCCATGCAATCATAACATACTATATGCACACATTTTATTATGCTCACTATTTACTTGCTTATACTTGTCACATTACCTTATTCCAATCATAACATTTGTCTACTCATTTTAAGTGTATTAAGTCATTTATTCATTTTATAATGCACATAATTTTAGTTTTTTAATTAACCAATTGATTTGCCCATATCTAATAGACACAAATCTTAATACTAGACATTAGGATCATGGTATGCAATGGCCCACATTTTGGACCTAATGATTATTGCACCAGTATGACGGGTTATCATATATGTGCAGTGATCCTATTAAACCTCTCTGTGGCTACACTTAAATGAAATTTTGTGCAATGGTTCTATTGGACCTACTGGTGGTTGCACCTATAGAAATAAACATGATATGTCAATATATATAACCAATTATAGCAATATACGATATTTGTATATGCAATGGCCTAAATAGACTTGATGGTGGCCACACCCGTATAAAAATAATACCAAATATCTAGCAACTGCTAACTCCCTAGTTGACCAGTTAACTTATCCTGTAGGTTGTCTAACATATATGGGCTTCGACACTTTACATTATACGATTTTACGTTATAGCTTCTTTATACATGACACGAAATCACTTTCGTATATTTCTTTACCTCATTTGTACCATTATGTTCTACATATATTTCTCATTCGAAAACTCAAACTCTATCATCATAATTAACATTGCAATTATATGTACTTTACAACACATGTTTCATCACATCTCGTAAGTGACATATACATGCACACACAAAATGCATATCACACATGCATACTTATAATGTACCATATTTCTAACATAATGCATTCCTATCCATCAACCATTATTCTCACATGATTGTTTATCTAAATGTAGCACTATTATACATATTTTACACATAATTTCCAAAATTACCTTTTTGCTTTTTTATTACATAACATATGGTTAAGTGCACATTTTATCGACACATTAATTTTATCATAATTTCACCATTATTTTCACTTATTTAGCATATATTAAACCTTATTATGCCATCAATATTATTTTTAAGATAATTTAAACTACTAAAACTACAACTTCCATAACATGTCTTTAAACTAAAAATGCACAAACAATTAATATGTATATATATTTTACTGAATACACTTACAAAGTGACTTCTCAATATCTTGAACACCATTTTATTGCTTCTCTTTGCCATTAGCTTGCCTCTATCCTTCTTTCTCTAAGTTTCAATATAGGTATTTGGTTAGAAAAAATCATAAAAAAATCTACACAAATCAAAATTCAAAAATAACACGCATAGCGTAATTTCGAGCACTCGTAATATCATAGAAAAATATTAGAACCCCAAAAATATGCTTACCTT
>CANXYI011852010.1:0-11003 GCA_948208565.1 Hura crepitans
GTCTAATGGGATTACTAACTTGAATATCTTAATCTATAGGTTCTGGTTTTAAACCTCTATTTGTCATTTGTATGGTGCATATATATAAATGAGTTAACCCAGGGTTTATCAAAGATAATACTAGTGTATCAAATAAAAAAAATGTATCGATTATCATGTAGGGAGCTTCTACCTCTTCTCGAGCTCTAATGGCATATTGCCTTGCTAGGGCTCTAGCTGTTGACCTAGTCCTCTGACTATCATTGGGCTGATAATCTTTAGGCTACCTTTACCCTTTGCCCTGGGGTGGTGTTATAGATACCTAGGTCAGGGTTGCTCTTCTTGCCCTTTATGGGCAATCTCTCTGATAGTGATATCTAGCCCTATAGATAAAATAGTATCCTCCTCTATCAAGCTTAAATCTCCCCTAGTGTCTCCTATGATAGGTCTCATATATATAAGGAACACCCCTCGATACTAATGCTGGAGCACCGGAGACCTGTTGTAGAGGTTGAGGCCTAAATGTCAAAGCTTGACCCGATCTCTATGGCTAGGCTTGCCTCTAAAGTTATTGCATTGATTGAGACTGAGACTAAAACTCTCTTTGTCACTTGCTAGCCCTAAGTGTTGTACTGGTCTGGCCTGTTGTAAATAGCCTCTTCTTCTAGATTAGATCTCTCTTCTCTTTCATCATCTCTTCCATGTCATAGGCAATCACTACCAACTCTAAGAAGTCTTGAATCATAGAGGTGGCTACCTATATCAACAATTCCATATTGAAGCTTTTCTGGAATCTCTTACATCGCTCTTTCTCTGTAGGGATAAATTCCTCTGCATATCTACACAATCTAGCAAAGTCTTTCTCGTACTTAGCTATAGATCTCCTACCCTATTTCAAGTCAAAAAACTAATATCTCTACTTATCTTTGTATGATTCAGGGATGTACTTCTTCCTAAACTCTTTTAGAAAGCAATCCTAAGTCACCTCATCTGTAACAGCTTTCCTCCTTCTTATGGTGTCCCACTAATTGTAAGCTTCTTCCTGAAGTAGTGAAGTGGTGTATTTAAAACTCTACTCTGTTTTGCACTCTAGCTACTCCAGTATCCTCTAGGTCCTTTTTAGCCAGTACTCTACCTTGGCAGCATCATCCTTCTTAGTGTTAAGGAAATCCATAGCTCTTATTTTCTTAACCTTGTCTAAATATGTTTTTTACAATGGTGTTGGAAGGGAAGGAGGTGGTACAGGAGCTAATAGAGGTGGTAGAGCTACTGCATGTGTATGCCTCAAAATCTCCACTATCTACTGTAGCAAGGCTAGTGAGGCTTGGGTCTAAGGCTGTGCCTACTACTGTGGCTCATGGTTACATCATTGGGCTCGAAAGTTTTTATACTGAACTCAGGCCCATGAATGGTGGTAAGAGCATGGCTAGCTACCTCATCTCCTCTGTCTAGTGGCACCCTCTCACTCATCTTGTCACTACAAAAATAACAACCTATTAGCCTCTTGCAGTATAGCTTTATCAAAATCACAAAACCTTAGACACTGGCACTATTGTATAGTAGGCCTAGAAATGCCTAAAGCTTGCTCTGATACCACTAAATGTAACACCTTATACCTATTTCTAAGGGAACCTGACAAGGAATGCTACTTCCTATCGATCACTTATCCTTAAATTGGGCCTAGAGTTCATTCATTTAACACTTATGTTAATAGTTAATTCTTTATCAACTATAAGTACTTTCTTAATTCTTTTAATATAACCCTCTTATATTGACTATATCCATCTAATATAAAACTTTTTTTTCTAGCTGACAAAAACACATTTACATTAGTTATTCATTTTATGAAAATTTAGGCTACATAATGACTACTCGAGTAACTAACCTTAAAATATATACTTGCAAAAACACACTTCTAAGATTATACTCAATCCTCTGTCATCTCTTTAACCCTTCTAGTCCTTCAATCCATATATCAGGCTACCACAACACATAAATATCAACACATAGGGCCTCGATTGTAACACTAGCAAATTGAGGTTTTAGGAATAATACCTTTGAGGGTTAAATAGTGTTTTAGGGAAGCTAGGATACATTTGTAAGGCTATAAGAGTCAAGTACTAGTCAAAAAACTTTAAAGAGCTAGAAAAGGATTAAAATAAAATAATTTAAATATTTAGCAGAACCAATAATTCATTTTGGTCAGTAAATAAGTGAATAATGACATAAAATGAGATTGTGCTGGGACTAACCCAAGATGTGCTTGGACAGACCTAAAAATAGGACACCTTGAATGTTAAAAATTCCAATAAGTTCATTAGTGAAGAAATTTTAATTTTCTGAGATCGTTTGATAATTTTTCAAAATTTATTTTTATAACGAGCAAATAATACACTTACTTGCCTTAGGAATTTGAGCTTGAAATTTTAAATGGCCCTATGTGAGGATAATCAAGGATTTTTGGAACAAAATAATTATTTTTAGAGGCACAAATGAACTTTTAAAATTATTTGAAGTTTAAAGGGAAGTCGGCTTATTTGGGCCATTAGATCGCCATGTGTTGCGATCTAACCATGCCACTTACCCATATATAAGCCTTACATATGTGGAAAGGCCACATAGGTGATAAAAAATCATTTTCCACCTTTTCCCCACACCAAATTTGATGCTACCTAAAGGAAAAACTCCCCCTCTATTTTTTGCTTTATCTCTCCACCAAAATACCATAAAACCTTAAAAAGTTATATGGAAAAATACCTCCATAGTCCTTAAAACATCATTTAAGTGGTAGAACTTCAAAATAAGCTCTCAAAAGGAAGATGTGGTTATGGAGTGAATAGTGACATTTTGGGGTGTAAGTGTTTATTTCTTAGTTTTCATTTTGGTTCTATATACTCTTGATAATTCTAAAAAAAACCACATTTAGAGATTTTGATTTGGAGCTTTGTAGGATTTTATATGGATTTTCTAAGTTCTAGGTCACATATGTAGGTTGAAGGAGAGAAAGGGAAGAACTAAGGATTCTAAGGCCATAAAGTGTTGAAGAAAGGTGGAAAGCAACCCTAGGTATGTGGATTCAATGCAATTGATGCATGCCATGATGTGTAAGTATGTGTTCATGCATAAAAGTGTGTATGGAAGTGCTGAATTATGGATATGTGCATAAGTTTTGATGGAATAAATATGCTATAATGTTAATTGGATGATAAACATGTGTGTTTGGATGTGAAAAGTATGTGTATATGTATGATGTATGTATGGTCATATCCATGACATGTATGTCATGTCATGTACATGTGTGCTAGATATATGTATATGATGTATTATGATGGTAGTAATATCTATAACATAAATAGGACATGGCATATGAAAATCTATGTATGGTTATGGCATGATGCATGATTATGGTCATGTATGGTATCATGATAAATATTAGAGTACATAATAGATGCTAAGGAATTGGTAAAGAAAAATGTACACTAAGTGTTAAGTATAATTTATTATATGGCATACAATGAGATACATGAATTTGAGCATTATATGATTTATTTGATATGAAAAACTTATGATAAAAATAATGTGGAAATATGGTGGTCGAAATATGGTGATGGAAATGTCACATGAAGTGAGATATAATGGCATAAGACCATGAGAAGAATGAGAAATGACCAAATGAATAGTGAAAAATGATGAAATGAATAGTAACATTTTCATAAAATGACCTATAACTGTCTAGGAAAAATGAATAGATGAAATTGACTGATATCTATGTCTTAATCACATAGAAATAAATAAAATAAATGAACAGTAAAAAAAATAAAGATGATTAATAAACAGTTAGCCTATTAGTTAGACACCCACTAGATGGGTTGGCTGGTCAACTAAGGATTAGCAGCTGCTAGATATATTATGCCTTCGGGGTTATGATTATAATGGCTAGTGTAGTTGTTGAGGTCGAGACGTTGACCACCGCACTATGTGGGTATAGCCACAACGGTTCCTAGATAGGACTAGAGCACTAGGTTGGTGCAGTGGTTGAGGTCTCGATATAGACTATTGCACTATATGGGTGCAACTATGGCGGTCCTAATAAGGGCCACTACATTATATAGGGTAGGTGCAGCTACCGAGGCCTTAAGTTAGGCCACTGCACTATATGGGTGCAGCCACAGTGGTTCTATGATGGAGTCACTACACTAAGTGGGTGCAGCTATCAAGGTCTAAAATGTGGGCCACTGCACAGTCTGGATTTCCTTATGATCTAGTGTTTTAAAGTGTTGTCTTTCTAGTTTGGGCTTATAATAAAAATGGATATTACGGATTGTAACTATAGCTACGAAATGAATAATTTATATAAAATAAAGGCTATAACTGGAGATTGGTAATATAGTTAACCAGATAGAATAATAATTTAATATTATTTTAAAAACACTATTTTTTTACACTACACAATGAATGTTTGAGTTGTATGAAGCATATAGGATTGCATGACATGCTTTTATTAAATTAAATCCACCACTGAGTTATATACTTAGCGTATTGATGTCCTGATATATAAGTTGTTGATATAGTAGCTATCCAGCCTCAATGTATTTGTAGTGCAGCAGAGGCAAACATTTAAGGGTATTATTCTACATCTTTTGATGGCTTTATAGTTGGCACCCATGTATATATATGCATGGGGTTAGGCTTAGCTAAGCAAAAACTATATTTTTGTACGTTATGAACCTATAGTATTAATTGATACCTAGTGTGGGATAAATATATTAGCTTGGTTGATTGTTGTGGGACTAGGCCTTGTATGTTGATGTTTGTGTCCTGTAGTATATGATATGTGAGTTGAAGGACCAAAATGATCTAGGATAAGATGGAGAATTAAGTATGATAGTAGAAGTGTGTTTTTGCAAGTATATATTTTGGGGTTAGTTACCCAGGTAGCCGTTGTGTTGCCCAAATTTCTATAAAATGAATAATTGACATAAAATATGTTTTTATTAACTAGAAATATGTTTATATCATATGGAAATAGTTAGTATAAAGGGTTATATGAAAAGATTTAAAGTGGATAAATAATTAACTATTGACACAAATGTTAAATGAATGAACCTAGAAGCAATTTAAGGATAGGTGACCAATGGGAAGTGGCATTCCTTACCTAGTTCCTTTAAGAATAGGAAGGGGGTGCTACCTAAGCCAACATAACAACATTTATATTATACTAGGTATCCATTAACATATCAGGTTCATAATAAATCAATATACATTCTTACCTAGTTAAGCCTAACCCCACATATATACATGAGTGCCAAACATAAAGCCATCAAAAGATATAAAATAATACCCTCAAATGTTCGTCTCTACTACACTACAAATACACTGAGCCTAAACAACTACTATATCAACAACCTGTGTATCAGAATACCAATACACTGAGTATTTAGCTGAGTGGTGGATTTAATGCAGTAAAAAGCATGTCATGCAATCATATATGCTTTATACAATTCAAACATCCATTATACAATGTACCAAAAATAGTGTTATTAAAATAGTATTAAATTATTATTCTATCTGATTCACTATGTCACTAGTCCCCAATTATAGCATTTATTTTATATAAATTATTCAATCAGTAACTACAGTTATAATCCACAATATCCATATTTATTATAGGCTTAAACTAGAAAGATGACACTTTAAAACACTGGATCATAAAGAAATCTAGACTATGCAGTGGCCCAGATTTTAGACCTCGATGGCTACACCCATCTAATGTAGTAGCCCTATCTTAGGACCTTCGTGGCTACACCCATATAGTGCAGTGGCCTATCTTAAGGCCTTGGTAGCTACACCTACCTTACATAGTGCAATAGCCCTCATCAGGACCATTGTGGCTCTACCTACATAGTGCAGTGGTCTATATCAAGACCTCAGTAGTTGTGCCTACCTAGTATAGTGGTCCCATCTAGGAATTACCATGGCTGCACCCATATAGTGTAATGGTCTATGTCTTAACCTTGGTAGCTACACCCACTATCATAATCGCAGACTCGAAGGCACAATATATCTAGTAGCTGCTAATTCTTAGTTAACCGGTCAACCTATCTAATGAGTGTCTAACTCATGGGTTAACTATTTATTAATCATCTTTATTTATTTGCTATTCATCTATTTTATTTACTTCCATGTTATTAAGACACATATGTTAGTCCATTTCATCTACTTATTTTTATTGGATAGTTATAGGTCATTTCCTCACTAGATAGTTATATGTCATTTTATGTAAAAATTACTATTCATTTGGTCATTTTGCACTATTCCCTTAGTCATTTCCCATTCTTCTCATGGCTTCATGCCATTATGTCTTACCTTCAGAGACATTTCCATCACCATATTTCCACATCATTTTTATCATAAGTCTTTCATACTAAATAAATCATATAATGCTCAAATTTTATGTATCTCATTATATGCCATCTAATAACTATTATCTCATACTTAGTGTACATTTGCCTTTACCAAATCCTTATCATACCATATATAAACAAATCTTCACCTTAATGTCATACATAACCATATCCATGTATCATGCCATAATCATACGCATATTTTCACGTGCCATATTCTTTTTTATGTTACCCATGTTATTACCATCGTGTTACATCATGATTGACATTATGGTACATCATGTACATATGTCATGCATACATGCACATGCTATGACATACTTATGACTATACATATATCATGGCTTTACACATGTTTTTCACACTTATATCATTATTGTATCATCCAATTTACATCATGGCATGCATATTACATTAAAACACATACACATATGCATGAACAAACACTTCCATGCATAATTTTGTGCATGAACACATACAAACACATGTTAGCATGCATCAATTGCATTAAATCCACATATTTAAGGTTGAATTCCACCTTTCTTCAGACTTTTTATGGCCTTATACCCCTTGGTTCTTCACTCTCTCTCCTTGAACCTATATATGTAACCTAAAACTTTAAAAATCCATATAAAATCCTACAAAGCACCAAATCAAAATCTCCAAACATGGTTTTCCTTAGAATTATCAAGGCTATATAAACTAAAAATAAAAACTAAGAAATAGGCAATTACACTCTAAAAAGTCACTATTACCCCTATACTTATATCTTCTATTTGAGAGCTTGCTTTTGGATTCTTTCACTTTTGATGGTGTTCTATGGAGCATGGATGTATTTTTCAATATAAAGTTTGTAAGGTTTGGTGGAGAATTGGTGGTGTGGTGGAGCAAAAATGGTGGGAGGCAATCCTTTAATAGTGGCATCAGATTTTAGAAGAAAGGGAGGTGGGAGGAGGCTTTTATGCACATGTTGCCTTCCCACATGTGTAAGGTCACGTATATGGGTAAGTGGCATGGTTAGATCATGACATATGGTGATCTAATGGTCCAAATTAACCCGATTTTGCCTTAAACTTCATATAATTTTAATAATTCATCTGTGCTTCTAAAAAATTCACTTTTGTTCCAAAAATCCTTAATTATACTCATATAGGGCCACGTAAAATTTTAGGTTCAAATTCTAAAGGCAAGTAGGTGTACTATTCACCTGCTATAAAAATAAATTCCAAAAAGTGTCAAATGATATCAAAAAATTAAAATTTCTTTGTCAATAAACTCATTGGAATTTTTAACCTTGAGCCTATCTTATTTTTAGGTCTGTCCAAGCACATCTCGGGTCATTCTCGATACAATCTCATATTATCTCACTATTCCCTTATTTAATGTTTAAAATGAATTATTTTTTCTACTAAAATTATAAATTATTTCATTTTCTGGCCCGTTAAAGTTTTATGACTAGTACTTGACTCCTGTGGCTTTATAACGGTATCTTGGCTTCCCTGAAACACGATTGAAACCTTAGAAGTACTATTCATAAAACCTCAATTTGCGGGTGTTACAATATATGGTGAATTTTATCATGTTATCTAGTATCAAGATATTGTTTATTGATTATGGGCTAAACTATGGATAATTTAATAGAAGATGATAAATAAATTACAAATACAATAAGGAAATGATGTTTGTTATGCATGTGATGTTATAACATGAATAACTTGTGGTGATGTTAATTAATGATATACTTTATCTTTATGCTTGTAATTTAAGAAAATGTCATATAAACTATCATGATTGTAACTTGTATGTTTGGATATATGGACCATATTATTAGATACACACCTAAGTTATCAAGCTTAGTACATCATATTTATTTTTGCAATACATAGGTTGAAAAGTTTATATTGAAGTTTAAAGCCTCACCACAGTTATATAATGTTCAAAAGAAGCTCATTTTTTTATATATAAGTTATATATGCATAGTTTGATGTCATGATAGGTACTCATATGTATATATAAGGGCATGGGCCTAAACATGTTTTAAACTTATTTTGAAACTCTTTTATAAGATGGCATGTATGTATATATTTATGTCGATTTCTTAATTTGCATGTGTTGTTTAAGCATATATGTTTTGAGATCATATAGATGATATAGTGGACTGGAATTTATGATTCTTAAGTTATAAAATTTTTATTTTTGTAGGTTACTATTTGGGATAGTATCCTTAAATGGTCATTATACTGTCAAACTTTTGACACAATGACCCTTACTAGTTTGACCTATAAAGTGGTTTTTGATAAGTGTATGTTTATAAGGTTTTCATGATGAGCAAGTTCCAGAAAGGGGTTTTTAAGTTATAATGGTTAAAGTAAGGTTGATATTAATTATGGCTCATCTCTCATTCAAATTCGAAAGCTAGTTAGGTGAGGTGTGTCACACATTATAGGTATACCATTAAGGTCTAAATTTTTTACTCGAGTGTCCATTGCATGAGCTAAATATGTTGCACCCTTTGCGACACCTTTTACTCGATCCAGTTGATGGACTCAAATAAGGAGCAACACATAAAGCATCATCTAAACTTACTTTATCCAAAAACTCAAATAAATTAAACCCTTTTTGTAATCAGTTGATTAATATTAAACCTTAAAAATCTTGTCAAATGAAATTTCACTTTTAAGTTTTAAAATAGTTTTAGGAATCTTTGTGTCAAAAATTTGGAAGCATAATAGTTGTACTCGGGCACTATCTCAAAATTAATAGTAACCTATAGGTTTAAAGCAACACTTCTATAAATTTCAAACACATATCAACCTCAAATTGGTCCTCTTGACCATCTAAATCATCATCACAATTTCAATAACATACCATAGGAAGAGAGACCATACAAGCATAAAATTGAAGTTTGATATTGTTTTAAAGGTTATAGAAACAACAATTACATCCTAGATTAAGCCTAATCCCTCTGAAGCTACATATGAGTGCCATTATATAAATACATCACATAATATATGTATAGAACAACAAAATACCAAAAAGTATTATTCTCTTAATTTATTATAGCTATTGAGGCTTTAACTCTAATATAGATCTTTTACTTATGTATCATAAATAAAAGTGATGTGTTATGCTTAGTGGTGTAATCAAGGTAACATGCATGTACACATTTAAGCACACATGTATATTAGTAAACATAAACATAATAATATACACATACCCTATAAACTTAACAAAATGTCTATAAGTGATATGTAGGTGTGTCACTTATCATATACATGTACATTCAACTATAATAGTTTATCATTATGCATTAAGCAAGTGATACACAGATTATTAGGTTCCATATCTTAAATCTTATAATTAACCTATTATTTTGCACATACTATGACACTTTTTACCTAGTCCGATCATTGACCTATCACTAGGCCCGAGTAAGGAGTGCACATAAATCGAGATATTCAAACTTTACAATAATTATACTTGATTCGGGACACACTTATCAAAAAGGTTACACTTGTAAAAATATGAGTTTTCAAAAAACTTTTCAAACTGAGTACATATTCAAAATTTTAGAATCCTAGTGCCAAAATTTTGGCAGCATAACAGCTGTACTGGGCATTATCCTAAATTTTTAAATAGTAACGTACAAGTTAAAAGCACAATTTTATAATATTCACACCTATCCACAACTTCATATGATCCTTTGATCACTCCAACAACATACAATTAGGATATCTCAACCTCAGGAAGAGATATCATATAACATAAAATTACTTTTAATAGTTTCAAAGTTTACAGACTTTGAAATCTGAAAGAATAAACTTAATTATAACTTAGGCCTAATTCCCTTATATTTACAACATTGAGTGTAAAACTATACATCACATATACATGTCATTACTAAAAAAAATATCTCCTCTTGATATGCTTAATGTCTCGAGGCTTGATCTCAAAAGTTTTCTTACCTATGCATCACAAATAAGTGATGTGCTAAGCGATTGCTTAGTGATGTAATCAAAATAACTTGTGCTTATAACCATTATCAACATATAATATATGTATACAACTAATGATTGTCAGCTAGAATAACTAATACTTTTGATGATATGCATAATAATCATAATATGCATATATCTGAAAATAAAATAATTATCAAGCCTATATCTCCACACAAGACATATATTATCCATACAACCTAACATAAAACATATATGACAAGTAGGTCAACATAACTCACACTTTGCATTTAAATGTCGATTTAATTCATATTGCACATTTTATAAGTTTAAACTTTAGTTACCTTGTTCATTTTAAGCCTATATTAGAAAGCATCAAACTTATGAATAATGGGATCAACACTATGTAGTGGCCTACATTTTGGACTTGACAAAAGCTGCACCAGCATAGAAAAACATCTAGTACAAAATAAGGTTTATACAGCTACACCCATAAGTAAGTGTTCAGTAACCCCTATGGAACCTTATGGTGGCTGCACTCACAAGGACCTAAAGATCATAGTATAAATCTATGAGTAAAACATATAGTAAACCCTTTGATAACACAATCTAGGCATATAAGTACCCTAGTAGCTGTTATATCCCCTAGCTGACTGGTCAACCT
>CANXYI011852037.1:0-13238 GCA_948208565.1 Hura crepitans
TATCAAAGCATCTGATTTAGGCATTCCTTGGTACATATATAGGTTATATATGAGTGCTTAGGATTTGAAAGTGTACATTATGTAACTAAACTTATTGAGGCTTACAATTTATCCCTTTACCTATAGATCTAAGATGAGTCAACCTACAACAAATAACAAAAGAGAGGTCAAGAGCCATGCTTCGACTACAGTTGGTCTAGAGGTCACTAAGGTTGGGTTTATTATAAGGAGTGATGCTATTCATGCAACATAAGGATCTTAGGGTCAACCTGCATGGTTATCAAAGATGTTGGATTCAGTTAGGCAAGCAATTACGGTGGCTACTATTGTTGTTGTTATAGTACATCCTATACCACCACCACTAGTATAGTAAGAACGAGGGTTTTTCATAAGACCTATCTAGAGAGGTTGTTAATGAATGGAGCCTAATTCTTTAAGGGAAAGTTGGAAGATGGGTCCAGTGGAGCAGAGTATTGGTTGGATCAGACCTTGAGGATTATGTAGTAGTTAGGCTATACTCAGGAGGAGTATACAACTTGCACCACAACATTGTTAGCTAATGAGGCTTTGAATTGGTGGGGGACCATCAAAGAGCACCTAACTATAGTAAATTTGACTTGGGATTTCTTTCACAAGGAATTTAAAAAGAAATACATCATTAAGCATTATCTTGACCAAAAGAGGCAAGAATTCATGGATTTGAGATAGAGATAGAGATCCATATCTAAGTATGAAAAAAGTTTACAAGACTTTGTAGATATGCTAAAGCAGTAGTGGCAACTGAGGAAGATAGATGTAAGAAGTTTGAGATAGGACTAAATATAGATGTTATGCATCAAATTCTCCTTATGAAAATAAGGGATTTTTTAGCTTTGGTTGCTACATGCCATTTTGTAAAGATAGTTTAGAAGTTGAGACAGGAGAGAGATAGTTATCAGAAGAAGTGGACATTTTGCTGGGGATAAGGTAGTTTTACACCTGTAGTAGATAAGCAACTTAAGAATGATTAGACTAAACCTCAACAGAGTCAAAGGCAAGATCAAACTAGGAACTTAGGTTAAGGATTTAGAGTATAGTCTATATGGTAGACATAGATGTCAAGGACTCCTAGATTCATAACTAGATTCCATTAGTGCCATAGTGTGAGCATTATGGCTGGACTACAATGCCAAGTGTATACAAGGGTTATGGCTCAAAAGGTCACTAGGTTCAAGATTGTCCTATCAATCTTTTAGGGTCATCTCATAAGAGAGACTAGAAGGATCTAGGACATTAAGCTAGAGGTAGTCCAAAAGAGAAGGTAAAGGGTAGAGCACTAGCTCAACGGTATGCAATTAGGTCTAGAGATGATGTGGACATGCCAGACATCATAATGGGTACATTTAACTCTTTGATTTACCTATTTTAGCTTTAATTGATCCGAGTTTCACACATTCTTACATATGCACCATACAAGCACAAGATAGGGGGTTAGTATTTGAGATGTTTAGTTTATAAGATGATTCAAGTCAATATTAGGGTTAGTAATCCAATAGGGTAATGTGTGCTAGTCAATAAAGTTTATAAGGATTACCCCTTATTAGTAGAAGGATTTAAGTTTGTAGTCAATCTCATTAAGTTACCTTTCGATGAGTTTGAAATGATTTTAGGCATAAACTAGTTATCTAAGCATCATGCAATTGTGGACTATAAAGAGAAGCAGATTATAGTTATAGCTAGCGATGGGCCAAAAGTTACAGTGGTTAGGGAAAGATTAGACTATATATCTAATGTGATATTAGTAATAATGGTGATTGATAAGGAAAGGTTATCAAGATTATTTTGCTCATATGATTGATACTAGTAAGATAGAGCCAGAGATCATCTAAATATCAATGGTATTAGAGTTTGAGAATATGATCCTGATAGAGCTACTCGAGTTATCGGTAGAACAAGAGTTGAATTTCGGGATTAAGGTGTTTCTTAATATAGCACTAGCATCCATAGCACCTTATCAGATGGCACCTATAAAACTAAGGGTGTTAAAAGTTCTATTATAAGAGTTGCTACATAAAGGCTTCATCAGACTGAGTGTTTCACCCTAGGGAGCATTAGTCTTATTTGTCAAGAAGAAGGATGGATCCTTGAGATTATGTGTGGATTATCAGTAAATCAATAAGGTAACTATCAAGAATAAATATTCATTACCTCAGATAAATGACTTGTTTGCTTAGTTTAGAGGACCAGGTATCTTCTACATGATTGATCTCAGATCTAGCTATAATCAATTGAGAGTTAAGGAAGTAGATGTGTAGAAGACAATGTTCAAAACAAGATATGGTCATTATGATTTTTTGGTAATGCCATTTAGGCTTACCAATTCTCTAGTAGCATTTATGGATATGATGAATCAAATTTTTAGAGTATTCTTGGATCAATTTGTGGTAGTTTTCATTGATGACATCTTTGTTTACTCCAAGAACTGGGATAAACATGAGCAGTATTTGAGGATTGTGTTACATAAGCTAAGAGATGAAAAACTTTATGCCAAGCTTAGTAAATGTGAGTTTTGGCTAGGTGAGGTATCTTTTTTAGGACACATTGTTGTAGTAGATGGCATAAGAGTGGATTCTAGTAAAGTTGAGGTTGTAATGGAGTGGAAACCACCTAAGAACACCATAGAGATCAGGAGTTTCTTAAGTTTTGGCCAACTACTATAGGAGGTTTGTCAAGGGGTTTTCTTTGATTATTGCCCCTATAACATGTTTTTTAAGGAAGGCCGTTAAGTTTGGTTAGGATGACAAGTGCCAGGAAAGCTTTAAAAAGCTTTAAAAAATGTTGACAAAAGCTCTAATTCTACAACAACCAGAATCATGGAAAGAATTTATTATCTATAGTGATGTTTCACTTAATGGATTAGGATGTGTGCTTATGCAAGAATGTAGAGTTATTGCCTATATATCTAGATAGTTGAAACCACATGAGAAAATTTAATTGACGCATAATCTAGAGCTTGTAGCAGTGGTGTTTGCTCTAATGATTTAGAGGCATTATCTCTACGAAGAGAAATGCTATGTTTACATAGACCATAAGAGTCTAAAGTATCTTCCCACACAAAAAGAGTTAAACATCAGATAGAGGAGATAGATTGAGTTAATAAAGGACTATGATTGCTTTATTAAATATCATCCAAGGAAAGCTAATGTTGTAGTAGATGCTCTTAGTAGAAAATTCATATTAGCTTTAAATGCAATGAATGTCATATTGTAGATGTTGAATAATGAAGGCTTACTAGCAGAATTGCAAGTAAAGCCTAGTTTGTTACAACAGGTGAAAGAGGCTCCGAAGGATGATCACAAGGTTGTCAATATTATAAGTGTGATTTATAAGAGGAAGCCTTTGATTTTGAGACAAAGGATGGTAACTATTTTTTTTATCTTGATCAGCTTTATGTGCTAGATGTGGGAGATTTGAGACATCAGATTCTATAAGAAGCACATAATGGCCCATATGTGATGTATCCTGGTAGTACCAAGATGTATTAAGATCTAAAAATAGCTTATTAGTGGAGTGGTATAAAAAGAGATATAGCTAAGTATATGGCTAGATGATTTACTTATTAGCAAGTTAAAGCTAAGCACTAGGATACTTGAGTGGAAATGGGATTGAGTCACTATGGATTTTGTAGTAAAACTACTAATGACAAGAAGTAAAAGTGAATCAATCTGGGTAGTGGTTGATAAATTAACAAAGTCATCATATTTTATACTAGTCATAATGGATTTCTCTTTAGAAAATCTTGTAGAGCTGTATATTGATGAGATTGTTCGACTGCATGGCATGCCGTTATCTATTATTTATGATCGAGACCCTAGATTTAAATTGATATTTTTTAAGAAACTCTATAATGCCTTGGGTACTCGACTTAGTTTTAGCATGGTATTTCATCTAGAGTCAGAAGGTAAGTCATATAGGGTCCTCTAAGTGGTCAAAGACATGTTAAGGAGTTTAAAGGAAGTTGGGATAACTATATTTCCTTAGCTGAGTTCACTTATAATAACAGTCATCAAGTGAGCTTAGGCATGGCTCCTTATAAAGCCTTGTATAAAAGAAAATGTAGGACTCCTTTGAGTTTGAGTGAGTTGAGTAAGCATAAACTTATAGGCTAGATTTGATTAGAGATGCAGAAGAAAAGATAAGAATCATCAAAGATAGGTTAAAAGTAGTGTCAAATCAATAAAAATCATATACAGATCTTAAAAGGAAGGATATTCAACATGATGTGGGAGACAAAGCGCTTCTATATGGAATAAGGTGCTAAGATTTGCCAAGAAGGGAAAGCTAAGTCCATAATTCATTCGCCCATATGAAATTATAGAGCAAGTGGGACCAGTGGCTTATAAACTAGCTTTTCCTCTCAAGCTTGAGTAGATACATGATGTGATCCCCATATCTATGCTCAGGAGATACATATCAGATTCAATACATGTGCTATCATTAGAGGAAGTGGAGATATAACTAGATATGTCATATGAAGAAGAGCCAGTGAAGATTTTAAGTAAGAGAAGTGAAAGAGCTATGGAGTAAATTAGTGCCTCTTGTAAAAATCTTATGGAGACATCATGGCATTGAGGAAGCTCCATAGGAGAGAGAGGATCAAATGGCAAAACAATTTCCACTTTGTTCATATTAGGTAATTTCAAGGATGAAATTTCTTTTAAAAGGGGAAAAATGTAACACATAAAAAAAACACCTAATTTATGAATAGTACCTTCATAGGAGTGTTCAGTGATCTGGAGATCCAGATTATACTAACACTTCCAGATGGAAGTTGTAATTACAAAAAAAAAATTAAAGGGTGAAATTTTAAGCATAAACGGAGTCATTAAGAGGGCAAAAGGGAGGTTAAAGTTTTCTCATTAGTGCCTCGTGATAGTGCTGTAGTGAAAGCTTAACCATAAAATATTTTATTTTTGCTCAAATTGACCTAAAAATGGAACAATAAGATACTTAAAAATTGTAAAAAGTTCAATGGAGTTAGAATCATAATGTTTTGAGATCGGGAAATTTTTTTTGGGAATTGCATAATATTATAAATTATGGTTTTTATCAATTTTCTTGTAATTTTGAGCCGAAATTTTACGGGCTGGTAAAATATAATATTTTTTAATTTCTAGTAAATTCAAGAATATTTAGGCTCACAAATTAATTTCTACGAATTTTTAAAGGAAAAAGGGAATAAAAATATTTTTTAAATGGTATAAAAAGGCAACTTTGGCATTTTGTTTCATCATCTTCCTCTTTTATTTTTCCTCTATTGCTGACATTTTTTGCTGGTTTTCCCTCACATTTTCTTCATAGTTCTTCCAATTTTAACTCATTCTTTTATGTTTTCAACATAAATCATGCCTATATGGTCCCGTGACTTTGATTTTGGCATAAATTTCAAGAAAAAATCATAGAGATTTCATATTTCAAGATTTTTAAAAATGGTGACCTAAGGTGGTTTAATGAGTTTTTCTAAGTTTTTATTTTTGCGTAGTGTGCCTTGGGCACCGGAGGTAACAGTATAAAAGTTAGTTTTCAATTTCTATCTACAGTTGATTTTATATGGATTTTTTAATATTATGTGTTAAGATAAAGAAAAGGAGAAAAGGATGGAGAAGTAGTGAGTGGTGATTTTTAGTGTGTTTAGTAACCATTGTAAGTGTATACAGATTAAATTGTGTGTTACATAACAAATTGTGTATAAAAAGTGTGTATGTGTAATATGCTATGATATGTATTTGTTGAAACTAATTATTTGACAATATGTTTAGTTATAAATGATAAATATTTGCTTTACATTGTGATTGATTTGGGTAACTTATTGTATTAGGACATGAGATATCCATCATTATCTAATAATGAGTAACAATGCATATACTTAAAATGATAGTAAAGCATGAAAAATTGCATGATGAAAATGAATTCGACATGAAATTGGTTGGCATCATGTATGACTAATTTGTTGAGTGCTGAGGTGGCACATAATTTGAGTTAACCTAAGGGTCAGGAATGTGCATTGGTGTAACATGACGATAAATGAGTATCATAGACAAAATGTGGCAATATAAATGATTAAATACATGAGAACATGGTAACATAAGATAGTGTCCCATACAATTAGACAACCTATATTGGATAGGTTGATCGGTCAACTAAGGAAAGATAGCAGCAGCTAAGGTACCTTAGTGCCTATATCAGGTGGTGCAACCATTGTAGGGTCTATAAGCCCATTGCACAACCATTTGCCTTGCAGGTAATTACATTTTACTTTTAGGTAAACAGGTAGGTGTAGCCATCTTAGGGTCCAGCATGTGGGCCATTACATAATTATTTGGCTTGCAAGCACTTACATTTGCATTTCAAGCACTCAGGTAGGTGTAACCGTCGTAAGGTCCAAAATGTGGGCCACTACACAATATGTATATGATCATTCTAATTAGGATCTCAATATCTAGTATAGATTTGATGTCTTTTAGGTATGGGAATGGAATGAGATAACATTAATTTAAACATGATGATGTAACAATGATTCGAATATGAAAATATAGGTGGAGGTATAGTGATATGCCTATTATACTTGCTTGATTATGATAATGAATATAAGCAAATGAAACATGCACTCACACAATAGCTACAATTATAGGTTTTATATCTATGGATATATATTTGATATGCTTGTATGTGAACATATGCAAACATAAGTTAATTCGAATACATCACTCAGTAATTGCTTAATGTGTTGTTTTTTTTATGTAATACATAGGTTAAGGTGAGCAGGATTATATATAGCCTCAAAGCATAATCCATTTTGTGAGAAGACAATTTTTGGTACAAAGTTGTTTTTGTATTGTTACATGATATATGTATATAGAAGAACTCTTACATTGCAAGGGATAGACCTAACCTAAATTATACATATGTTTTAAAAACAACTATATAAAAAATATTAATTAGTATTTGAGAATGTATGTGATGAGTTTGTGCTGGAGGGTCAGATAGACCTAGAGAATGTTGGTTTGAGCTGATTTGTTATAGAAGTGCTTTACTTGATAGGTTTCTATTTAGGGTTTGTGCACGGACAATCATTATGCTGCCAAAATTTTAGCACAAGATCCAAATAGTGAACTGATAAAAAAGATTTCCATATTTTTTAACCACTATTGCATGTAATACATGTTTTTCAAAGTAAGAGTTGTTTCATTAAGCATGTACATGAGATCATCCTGGTTGTGTATACATCCCTTATTTGGGTCCAGTAATTAGATTAGGTAAGGGGTGCCATAAGTAAAGTTGGTGAAAAAAGTGGAATTTTTTAGAGGGATTCATAGGAAATTAAAAATAAAGATCGAACAATTGAGAAAATCAATTTTTCTATTCTTCTCTCCACTTTTTTTTTTGATATCTCTAAGAAAAATAAGTTGCTTTATTAGGAATGTAAAGATGGACTTTTATTTTTAATAGTTTTCTCAATTTATTTTTATTATACTCTCTTAGTTAGTTACCAAAACTAACTCTTAATTTGATAAAAAAAATAAATGCATTAAATTATTAGCATTATTTCATTATTTCGATAAATTTTATCACTATTTTATCTTCTTAACTTCTGTAAATTTTTTATTTTTTATTATTATTTTTCGATTAGACTTATACTTGAATGTTTATCTCAAAGTATAGATCTCTCTATATAAGTATTATTCCGAACCTCTCCTTAATTCATTAAACAATACTTTGTAAATTTCCTTACATAGCCTAAATCAACTACTCCAAATTTTGATATTAAATCTACTTTCTATATTAGGCCATTTTGAAATCTTGAAAATCTCCGAGCATTACATTTTTTCCCCTCTTAAAAGAATTTTGTCCTCAAAATTCTTGTTGCCCTATCATACTTTGTAGTACTAATTTAAATACACTTATTACCTTTATACTCATTTATAATTGTTTTATTACTTATCACTTATAACAAACTTTTAGGTATTTGTATCACTTGAGCTTAAAACCTTAACCCTTTTTACCATTTCCTGATGTAACTTACATACCATCCTTACTTCACTCCATAAACATCTTATAGGGGTGCATGATACACACATATTTTTAGCTTTTAATATCTTCCCAATTATCTTTTGATTATATCAATCATTACTATCTAAGTATATCTCGCATAATTAATACATCAAATTCTTGTAGTACTATCGTGATCTCTAGTCCTTAATAATTAATCTCTATTTGGGTGACATCATAACAATTTCTTATTAGCAATATCATTATTTAACCAGTTCCATCTGTAATGATAGATATGACCCTTCTTGTTTAAGCCACTTTTCCTTTGACTTTTATGGCTTTCACCATAACTATCTCAATCCTTCTCTTATTATTTACTTATTTTTATACATCTTGTCAAGTTTCACTTTCAGTCAAGGTAGTAGGTATATATGTATTATCAAGCTACAATTATGCATGTATAACAATACATTTAATGATAACAATGCAATTGGATATGCATGAGTTCATAATAAAGGTCACATCAAGTAATGCACAACCTAGTCCCAATGTTTCATGCATACTGAAAAAAATGACCCTAAATCTCCTGGAAATTGATAGGTACACTAAGAGTATAAATTCTTATATCACTAAAGATCATTTCTTCACATTTAGTCCTTTCACATTCATTTGCTCTCATATTTTCATTATATCAAACCTTCAACTGAGTACATCATAATCACTTGTTCCTATCTATACTTCTCCTTGAAGGCATACAAACTAACTTTAATAATGTTTTCTTCAATTTTAGAGTAACATCTTTTACTCGCATACACTCTTTTATACTTTCTACAATCTTAATCCTTAGGCACTTATGTGATTCTTGTTCTATTACTTATATTGAGGAACATCTAGGCCTACTTTGATACTACTAAATGTGACACCCTTTATTAAGTCCATTACTAGAACTTGAATAAGAGGTAACACTTGCTACCTTATCTTTTTAATGTTATATAAATTTGTAACCTTTTTAAAACCCCTCTCAGATCATAAGTTGCTTGAAATATACATTGAAAACTTTTGTGAACATATTATCTAGTTAAGGTTTTCTTTAACAAAAATTTGGCAACATAATGCTTGTCTAGAGTAAAAATTAGAAATTTGAACTTGCATAAATTAAACTTTTATAATAACCTCATCATCAATTCACCTTCTAGGATTTACCTAATCCCTTATGACCATAGAAACAAAAACTCAAATCACAAATACAATAAATAGTACATCAATCCCGTATAATCTCACATTTAGTAATAAGTTTACTATCTTAACTATCACACAAATAAATATACAACAAACCATACATCGATCTTGTACACAACTAACTTTTTTCATATAAGCATTTTGCATCTCAAGACTCTTTTTATACAATCACTTAGGCCCACTCTTTAAACTTGTAAATGAGTTCTTTTTTATACATACATTATACAATAAATATAAAAGCTATACTAAATGTAAGTCTTTGATCTGCTTTGCTCCCCTTAAGATTATTCTTCCTTACCAGCTATCTTTAACCTATGCACCAACAAAAGCCAGTACGATAAGCAATGACAAGTAGTGGTGTATTCAATGAAATACACTTATTTAATGCAAACATGTATTTTACAAAAAATTTCAGTTCCCACACCATATATTAGCCATCGAATAACTACATGTCCTTAATCAAGTCTACTTCAATTATATCATAATTAATGATTTACAACATTTGATTTCATTGGTATTTGCATAAACCCTATTCATTCTCATGTCATATATATATATATATATACACACACACACACACACACACACACATGTATGAGCACTCAATCCTAAGCCTTTATATGTTTTAAATTATGTCATAACTCATGATTAACTACTTAACTTTATCATTTTAGTTAATTTTGTTTTCTTATGTCATTTGGTCTAATAAGTATCTATTAACTAATATAGAATCATGTACCTGAAATTTCTTCTAAACATGTATGATATTCCTTTAATAATAGTACCTTCCATTTACATCATATCTTAGTTTATACATAAGGTGCATCTAATCTAACCATTTCTTTTTGTCATTAACTCATCTCATCATTATATTATACCAGTGATTGATTCAATCCAACTAGATCAATTACTTAATTCATTTCACGCTTCTATATACGTTTCATATCCGTATGTACATCAATTATTTGTATGTTAACCCTTTTAGATATACTTTCACACTTAATTCATTATTAACATTTGGTCTTTAATTTTCATTTAATTGCTCTCTCATGTGGCCCATACTTGAAAGACCATGCCTAATATACTAGATATTAAGACATAGTGTATAGTGGTCCACATTTTGGACCTCTCTAGCTGCTACACTAGCATGAGAATATGTAGTGGACATCAATGGTAGCTGCACTCATATTAACAAATATAACATCAATGTATAACTTATGGACCTCAACAACATCTGCACCTATATAAGAATGACACCGAAGTGTCCTAGCAGTTGTTGATTCTAAGTTGATCTATTAAACTATCCAGTTTAGAAGGTTGAACCTGTATGGGTATTATTTAATCTCATTAGGTTCCACATCATACATATAATTTAGGTATACTTTCATATATCCTTTAAGTTATTAATAATCATATCAAAATGATCCTATTTCATTTGCATTCAATTATCTCTTAGTTTCATTTATAGTTTCCAAATCATATTTGGGTTCAACATACAGAACACCAAGATATAATTTCATTAATATCTATTATTCCCTTCTCATCATGCATATTCCAATTGTATGTACATGACGCCACTCTCAATGTAACCTTTATATTAATACCATATTTTTATTAGTTTCTAGCAATTTTAATTAATTCTACATTCATATATATTCAATGGCTACATTGCACATCCACTTGGTTATCTTAATATACTCAAATCTCTTTTATGCATATGAGTTCAATCATTACATGATTTATGCTTAGTTTAGATCCCTTGTACATTTAACACATGCATTACTCCTATAGTTAACATAATTATCCTCATACACATTTCCAAACATTTCTCTTGGTCATGGCATGTTATACCTATGTGTACATTCAGTTTTATGTTTCTTGTTCTTTAATGTTAGAAGGCATCTCACTAGTGTTAGCTACCATTAGTCCACCACATGTACTTTACAACCTTAGACATAACCATTATTTTTTTTAAGTATAACATCTAGCCTAAATGCCTCATCATATAAACTTATCCCTTAAGAATGTAATTCATGCAAAAATTATATAATTAAGACCCCTAAGGCCTAATTATATCAATAATCAAACTATACATAAGCACACATACATGAGACATAACTTCCATTTTGAGACCCACACTTGAATTCTTAATTTTAGCAATTTTAGTACCTTCTTCATTGAATGTATTGACTCACTCACCATTATAATTCTACACACTCATACTAGGTAATTAATTTAAGAAACATATATATGTTTAGGCATATGTATTACATAATTTAAACAATAACTTATACATTTTAATCCTTGAATTTGGAACTTGTGATGCATAATTCTTTTAATGCACTTAGTCGATTCCCTAAGTTACATAGCATAACCAAATCAATTACCTAAACTTAAGCCATATACACCTATGAGTTATACCATTTAGCCATAATGGTTTCACTAACTAGTAACTCATTTATAGTTAACTTTGCACTTCCATACTACTATACTCATTTATTTAACATCAATATGCAATCAATTTAAAATTACTTAGACATCTCAAACAAGTTACATTATTTATGTGTATAAACATTAACTTAAATTCTTAGACTTTCATAACTATTTAACACCAATAAATTCTCATCATGCCATTTATTTTAGAAATACTTTATTAACCTTACTTTATTTCAATTTATGTGTTTAAGTCTAACTTACAATTTTTGGCCACTTAAAGTTCTTAGACTACCATTTACTTATCAATTGAAATCCTACTTAAATTTTGCAATTGGCTTATAATAATATTGTTATATCATTTATTTAACTTAGCACTAACTAGTCTTTATTAATTATACAAACCAAGAATATAACATAGACTTCAAATCTCAAAACATACACACACACACACACATACACAAAAGTATATTTGAAGGAGTTCACTTACATAACTATTAAAAGCACCTTCAACCTTCTTTTTCTATCCTTTATTTGCTAAGGGTCTTTGATTTTTTTTACAATAGCAATCTATATGACATTTTTCTCCTTTTTTACCACTGTTATTGGTTCAATCAAAATATTCCCCTCCTTCTTTTATGTTTATTACAATGTTATTACCTCTGATTAACAACTGCATATCAAAATCACCTTATACTCAAAGTACCATTTAAATCATGGTAGCTTCCATCTGTCGACAGGGCAATAGTAGTAACAATAACAAATTTTATTACCATTTTATACCTACTTCTAAATTTTAGCAACTAAGTCTCCATTTTTGACATAATCTCCCCTTTGCTAATTACCTCCACTCTTCATTATTCTGATTCAATTTTCATCAAAAACTAAAAACAACAGCAACTATAATGTTGTTATCCCGCGATGGAAATTTTTGCACAATCTCAACAGCATCCAAATTAGTTCCCTCTCTCTATTATCCCATTCATTCTTTAAAAAAAACCATAAATTAGCCCCTTAATTATAGTTCTCTTCTTAATTCCCTTAGGTTTCATCTTTCATATGCCATCATCTAATTATTCTATCTATTCCCTTACTTTTATAGCATAATTCAAAGAAAGATCAAATATAATTAATAAAAATTCTTACTTACAATGCCAAAAACCCAACATCTCCACTTTTTGAACCCCTTTTATTTCTTTGTACACTTGAGCTCCACTCTTTCACCCCAAGTCCTTCATCCATTACTGCAAATCCACTTTTAATTAACTTATGGTAACCCTAATATGAATGAATACTTTAGCCTTTACTATCACACACAACCTTTCTTTTTACTATACCAATTTTCTCTACACATAAGTTCCCCCATAATTATAGGAGCCCTTAAATCTTAAATTTTGCTGTGCCAATTTATAAGAAAGTCAAAAGAGAAGATATGAGAAATTGAGAACAATTAAGGATTCATTTGATAGGAAAAATTGAAAGTAGAAAGGTCAGAAAGAGTATAAGAAAGACTCGTCCTTAAAAAAGTAAAGACAAAT
>CANXYI011852263.1:0-10115 GCA_948208565.1 Hura crepitans
TATTTGACAAACACAAATCCTAGTATTAGACATTGAGATCTCAGTGTGTAATAGCCCACGTTTTAGAATCATGGTTGCTACACCAGCATGAGAGTGTGTAGTGGCCCTACTAGACCTCAAAGTGGTTGCACCAACATGGAAATGTGTAGTGGCCTTATTAGACCTCACAATGTTTGCACTCGCATGAAAATGTGCAGTGGCCCTATTGGACCTCACAATGGTTGCACTCGCATGAAATAACATATCATTAATGTGCAATATATAAGTGTATGGTCGGTCGCACCTACATGAAAATGACACCAAAATGCCTTAGCAGCTGCTACCTTCCTAGTTGACTGGTCAACCTATCTAGTAAGTTTTCTAATATATATGGGCTATCAACCTCTTTATTTTAGTTACATATACAATATATGGCTTATGTAAATTATCTCGTGTCTGTATCCATTCATATGATTACTCGGTTACACATATTTGTCACCTTTCTAGTTACCATTTCATAATAGTTCACGTATACTACATTTCCATGATATCATTTCATTATCATTATCTTCTCCCAACAAATACAAGTAAGTAATTCATACCATTCAACTTGTAACTTAAATTCCACCATCCAAGTTAACATTATGCCAACACATATTGCAAATTATATTATGCTAACATACATTGTCCATCACACATTTAATCACACAAACATACACATACCTCATAGGTACCACCTACAATTACAATTCACATTTGTCATTCTTTTTCTCGAATCATAATGTACCATTTCAACTAAGCTTAATACACCTCAATTATACTGATATTAACCTTAACTACACTAATTATGATAATGCCTTTTTGAACATATCATTCAACCAACATATAATTTCCACTATTTAACCTATTTTTAGCCCAATTTTAAGTAATTTTATTTATTTAACATCTCATAAACCCTAATTTAATAAGTTTACCATTTTAGGGTTACCCAAACCCTAAACTAACAAAGCAAGCATAATGCACATATTCTTGAAAATGCATAAAACATAAAAATGTTCACATATTTTATCAAATACACTTACAAAGCAATTAATTGGCTTCCCAAAATATGCCTCAAACGTTTTCCTTTCCCTTTCCTTGGGTATCCTCCATTTTCTCTAAAAATATAATAGGGTTTGAGTGTGAAAATTCATAGAAAATTCTAAACTACACCAAACCCAAAAATAATGCTAGAATCATTAAATTGAGCTTGTCTATTTACTTAGAAAAATGTTAGGGTTTCAAAATAGGGCTTACCTTAATTTAGGGGTTTGAAACCCTAGACCTTTAAACCTTAATTTCTTTCTCAATTCACCTCTTTCTTACAAAACTAACATCAAATGGAAGCTCTAGGAGTGACAAGGAGAAATTTTTGTGTATAAAGTAAAGCTTAAACTTGAGATTTGGTGAAGAATTAAAGAAAAATAGGAGGGAGGAGAGAGAAAAGATGGTGTTGGGTTTTCATAGGGGATGAGTTTGTTGATTTACTACACCATTCATATGTAAAACCCCTTTTTATATTAAATCCTTTAACAACCATATTTTTGCACATGGCAATCTAATGTTAGAGATTAATTCTCTTTAGTTTAAATGCCTCAAAAATAAATTTTAAATTTCAATTTCAAAAATCTATCTTAATGTAAAAAAATTTAGAATTTTACCAATTTACAAAGCCCTAAAATCTCGTGCCTAAAAATCAGCTCAGACTTAGAAATCTTAGCAAGTAGGACAATTTAGACCTCGATAACAGAGGCCAGTTACTAGTGTATTGGTTTCTATAACTAGAAGTGCACCACTTGTTTATGGGTCTTATAGGAGGAAACATGAAGGAATCTACTAGAGATCCATTTAGGTGTATGCTATAAATATTAGTCCAAAGGTCATTATCAGAAGATTGTCCATTGAGAGTAAAAGACTCTACATAATTTTAAGTGTCATCACTAATACCAGTTAGGAATCAAAAGGAGAACAAGGGAGATAAAGCTGGAGGGAGTTAGAAGCCTAGATCATAGGTGAGTTAGAGGATAAAGGCTCAGACTCCAGCATGTCAATATGCTATTAGAGCTCAAGAGGAGACGGACTCTCTAAATGTCATAACTATTACATTTTATTTTCTTAATTTACCTATTTTGGCATTAATTGACCTGGGATCAACTCATTCCTATGTTTACACCACACTAGCATGGGATAAAAGGTTGTGGTTAGAACTCCTAGATATAGAGATCATGGTTAGTAATCCTATAGGATAATATATGGTAGTGAATAAAATATACAAGAATTGTCTCTTAATTGTCCAAAGACAGATCTTCCCTGTAAATCTTATTGAGTTACCCTTCGATGAGTTTGACATTGTATTAGGTATGGATTGGCTATCTAAACTCCACGTTATGGTAGACTATAGACAGAAGAAAATTACACTTCAAATAACAGATGGGAATGAAATTATAGTGATTGGTGATAGAACATATTTTCTATCTAATGTCATCTTTGCAGTGATAGCTAGGCAAATGATACAGAATGGTTGTCAAGCATATTTGGTACATGTAGTTGATATCAAAAAAGGTGGGACTTAATGTTAGCTAAATACTAGTGGTGGTAGAATTTCCAGATGTCTTCCCAAATGAGTTGCTAGGGTTACCACCTGAGTGTGAGCTTGAGTTCACTATTAAAGTGTACCTAAGTAGGGCACTAGTGTCAACAACCCTTTATAAAATGGTACCTTCAGAGTTAAAGGAATTAAAGGTACTATTGCATGAACTATGGGATAAAGGGTTTATCAAGCTGAGTGTCTTACCATGGGGAGCACCAGTTTTGTTTGTGAAAAAGAAAGATGCCTTCCTAAGGCTGTGTGTATATTAGAGGCAGTTAAACAAAGTGACGATTAAGAACAAATACCCACTACTCAGGATTGATGATTTATTTGATCAACTTAGCAGATCAAGTGTTTTTTCAAAGATTGATCTAAGACTTGGGTATCATTTACTTAGGATAAAGGAATTTGATGTGTCAAAAATAGCTTTTCATGCTAGATATAGGCATTATGAGTTCTTGGCAATGTAATTTGGTTTGACCAATGCCCTAGCTACATTCATAGACTTAATGAACTGGATATTCAGGCCATACTTGGATTAATTTATAGTGGTGTTCATTAATGACATCTTGGTGTACTCTAAGACTAGAAAAGAAAATGAGCAGCACCATAAGTTGGTATTACAAACTTTGACAGAAAAGCAACTTTATGCCAAATTAAGCAAGTGCGAATTTTGGATGCATGAAATAGCCTTTTTAGGACATATTGCCTTAACTAATGGAATTAGGTGGACCTAAGTAAAATCAAAGATGTATTGGAATGGAAGCCTCTAAGGAATATGATAGAAGTTAAGAGCTTATTGGGATTAGCAGGTTACTATAGGTGATTTGTCAAAGGTTTTTAATGATTACCGTTCCTATGACATGTATATTAAATTTGTGTGGGATCATAAATGTCAAGAAAGCTTTGACCAATTGAAAGCTATGTTGACAGAAGCTCCTATCTTTACACAACTGGAGTTAGGGGAGGACTTTGTCATTTATAGTGATGTTTCTCACAATAGACTCAAGTGTGTATTGATGTAAGATAGCAAGGTGGTGGCTTATGCATCCAGGCAACTAAAGCCACATGAGAGGAATTATCCGACCTATGATATGGAATTGGTTGCCGTTATTTTCACCCTAAAAATATAAAGGCATTATCTTTATGGTGAGAGATGTTATATGTATACAGACCATAAAAGTTTGAATACCTTCATATTCAAAGGGAGTTAAACCTGAGGCAATGAAGGTGGATGGAATTGATAAATGATTATAATTATTTGATCAATTATCATCCTGGTAAAGCAAATGTGGTAATTGATGTATTGAGTCAAAAATTTCAGTATGCCATGAAAGCAATCAATATTAGGTTGAAATACATAGAGGATAGAGCTTTAGTAATAGAACTACAAATAAAGCCTCCAACAAGTAAAGGATTCTAAGAAAGATGATGGCTAACTCATGCATATAATGAGTTTGATCAAAGAAGGGCAGCTTGCTAAGCATGAAATCAAGGTAGACGGATACCTATATTACCATGATCGATTGTATGTGCTGAACATAGAAGACATTAAGAGATAAATCTTACAGAGAGCTCATAATTGTCCATATGGCATGCATCCTGGGGAGTATAAAGATGTACCTTGATTTGAAACCTTATTATTGGTGGCTTGAGATAAAGAGGGATGTAGTTGAGTATGTGACTAAATGTCTTACTTGTTACCAAGCAAAAACTGAACACTAAGTTCCCTTTAGATTCTTGATCCCATAACAATACTAGAGTGGAAGTAAAAGACAGTCACAATGGACTTCGTTGTTAGGCTACCTATGACTAGGAACAAATGTGAGGTAGTATGGGTAGTTATTGATAGATTGATGAAAATAACACATTTTATCCTAATAAGAATAGATTACTCTTTAGAAAAGCTTGCATGGTTATACATTGATGAAATTTTGAGGGTACATGGAGTACCAGTTTCCATTATATTAGATCGAGACTTGAGGTTTGCATCCAGGTTCTGGTAGAAACATGTTACTTTAGGTACTTGGCTCATATTTAGTATGGTATTCCACCCATAAATAGATGCCCAATATAAATAGGTTATTTAGGTACTAAAAGATATGCTAAGGAGTTGTGCCATCAAATTTAAAGGCAATTGGGATTGATACCTGTCATTGGTAGAATTTGCATATAATAATAGCCATTAAGCGAGTTTAGGAATGACATGCTATAAAGGTTTATATGGGAGAAAGTGTAGAACTCCATTGTGTTGGAATGAACTAAGTGAAAGTAAACTGATGAGACCGAACTTAATCAGTGATGCAGAGGAAAAATTCAAAATCATTAGAGATAGATTAAAAGTAGTAGCAGGCAGAAATCATACGTAGATTTAAATAGGAAGTAGATTGAATAAGAAATGAGAGACAAGGTTTTCCTTAAGGTATCACCTTGGAAGAAACTCCAATTTGACAAGAGAGGCAAACTGAGTATGAGATTCATTAGTCCATATAAGGTAATTGAATGTGTGGGACTAGTGGCTTATCGACTAGCATTGCCTTTTGAACTGCAATAGATTCATGATGTCTTTCATGTCTCAATGCTAAAGAAATATAGATTAGACCCCTCACATGTGTTGTCAATAAAGGAGATAGAGTTATAACTAAATCTTTCATATGAAAAGGAACTAGTCCAAATTTTGGCATGTGAGGTTAAAGAATTATGCAACAAAGTAATGCCATTGGTAAAAGCACTCTCAAAGTATCATAACTCGTAATAGGAAACTTGGGAAAGTGAGAAATATATGAGGGAAAAGTATCCACTTCTATATGAACTAGGTAAATTTTAAGGAATTTATCTAAAAAGGGAAAGAAATGTAATACCCAAAAATCCTAGTTTTATGAATAGTACTTTCCAAAGTATGAATAGTGTTTCTCAAGAACCAGGTCACATTAAGACTATCGAGAGGAAGTATTAATCATAAAATAATATTGGATGAAATTAAAAATGAAAATAAAGCCACCAGAGTGATCAATGATGCAATTAAAAAATTTTACATCCATGTCTTATAAATAATTACCCAGTTTCAGTTGAATAATAAAATATTCTAAGTATGCTCAAAATGATCTAAAAATAGCATGAATTGAAGATTAAAAATTCCAAATAGTCCAATGGTATTAGAATTGGAATTTTTTTGACATCGATAAGTATTTTATTTAAATTTATTAAAAATGTGATTGATTAATTAAGCGAGTTCCCATTGGTTTTTAGGCATAATATTTTAGGGGTTTGTAAATTGGGAAAATTCTAAATTTTTGGTACATAAGGAAGGATTTTTAGAGGCTTTAAATTTAAAATTTGATTTTTGAGGCATTTAAACTAAAGAGAATTAATCTCCACCATCAGATTGTCATGTGGCAAAATCGTGGTCATTGAAGGTTTTAATATAAAAGGGCTTTTACATATGAATGGTGTAGTGAATCAACAAACTCATCCCCCTCCTCCCCCATGGAAACTCGGTGCCATTTTTTTCTCTCTTTTCCCTCCCATTTTTCTTTAATTCACCAAATCTCAATTTTAAGCTGCACTTTATACACCAAAATTGATCCTTGTCACTCATAGAGCATCCATTTGGTGTCAATTTTGAAAGAAAGAGGTGAATTGAGGAAGAAATTAAGATTTACTGGTTTAGTTTATCAAACCCCTAAATCAAGGTAAGCCCTTTTTTGAAACCCTAGCATTTTTCTAACTAGGCATGCTCGATTTAATGATTCTAGCATTATTTTTGAGTTTAGAATCTTTTATGAAAATTTCTAACTTAAACCCTATTATGTTTTTAGAGAAAGTGGAGGATAACTAAAGAAAGGGAAAGGAGAGGGTTTAAGGCATATTTTAAGAAGCTGATTAATCACTTTGTAAGTGTATTCGATCAAGTATGTGTACACTTTTATGTTTTGTGCATTTTCAAGAATACGTGTATTATGCTTACTTTGTTAGTTTAAGGGTTTGGATAACCCTAAAATGGTAAACATATTAGATTAAGGTTTATAAGATGTTAAATAAATAGAATTGATAAAAATTGGGCTAAAAATAAGTTAAATGGTGGAAATTCTATGTTTGTCAAATGGTATGTTCAAAAAGGGCGTTATCATAATTAGTGTAGTTAAGGTTAATATTAGTATGATTTAGGTTTATTAAGCTTAATTGTAATGGTACATTATAATTAGAGACAAAGAATGATAAATGTGAATGGTAATTATAGGTGGTATGTATGAGGTATGTGTATGTTTATATGATTAAATGTGTGCTGCATAATATATGTCAACATAATATAATTTGCAATATGTTAGCAAAATGGTAACTTGGATGATGGAATTTAAGTAACAAGTTCAACGGTATGAATTGGCTACTTGTATTTGTTGGCAAAAGATAATGATAATGAAATGATGTCATGGAAATGTAGTACACGTGAACTATTATGAAATGGTAACTAAAAAGGTGAAAGTATGTGTAACGAAGTTATCATATGAATTGATATGGACATAGGATAATGTATATAAGCTACGTAACATATATGTTACTAAAATAAAGACGTTGATAGCTTATATGTGTTTGACAACCTACTAGATAGGTCAATTAGGGAGGTAGCCACTTTTAGGGCATTTCGATGTCATTTTTATGCTGGTGTGGTCGCTGTGAGGTTTGTAAGGGCCACCACACACATATATGTTATACATTGATGATATGTTATTTTCATGTGGGTGCAATTGTTGTGAGGTCCAATAGGGCCACTGCATATTTTCATATGGGTACAATTGCACATTTTCATGTTGGTACAACAATCGTGAGGTCCAATAGGGCTACTACACATTTTTATGTAGGTGCAGCTGTCATAAGGTTCTATAGGGCCATTGCATGTTCTCATGCTAGTGTAACAATCATGAGGTGCAAAATGTGGGCCACTACACATTGAGATCTTGATATCTAGTACTGAGATTTATGTTTATCATATATAGGCTAAGTAAATGATTAATGACTATAATGTAAAATGATAGAAGATAAATATGGAAATAAATTATGAACGTAGATAACAAATTATGAAAATAAGGTAACATAAAATGGTCAAATGTGTAGCCATATATGTATAAATTGTATACAAATGTTCCTAACATGTTTTTATGTTTACATTGCATGTTTCATATGCATGTGTGAGAGTGTAAGCATATTTTATTAAATATACCACTAAGTTTTATGCTTAACACATCGTGTTTTCGATGCATAGGTTATAGATAGTAGACATTAATCTAGCCTCAGAGTAGTAGTGCAGCAAACCTACCCACTATCATTTAGTGTGATGTATATAAAGATAGATGGCACTCATATGTAGATAGTTAAGATAAGTTTAGTTTTGTTGCATGTAAATGATCTACATAAGTTTAGTTTGAGTATGTAAAATTAATATTACATATGTTAATATTACTATGGCATATATGTGTGTATATTTAAGTTTTTAGTGATAGTATAATTACTATGGTTGATGTGATAGATTTGACTATGATAATGTTTACTGAGATGGGTTGTGACCATTACAAGGATCCAAGATCGTGGATTGAGATTGAGTTTTCTATAAAAGTGCTATTTTGTATAGGTTTTATTTTGGGACATGAGATCGTGCAGTCATTATGCTACCATATTTTTGTTATAGTTGGACAATTCATTTATGTGCATGTGTATGTAAAGCATGATTTTTTTAAATGTGACATCAGAATATTTCATAATTATCACACTAGGAAAAAGGGTTTTAAAAAGATAGAAACTAAATCAAATGAGGTAACCATTGGAACTAAGTAAAGTTCATTTACATGTCATCTCTTATTTGAACTGATAATGGTTCGAATAGGGGGTGTCACAATATGCCATCTCTCATTCGGATCCGACTAGTGGGTAGAGTAAGGGGTGTTAAAAAGCTAATGATAAAGAATTAATAAGTTGCTTCCAATGATGAAATATTATATAAGTGTACTAAATAACATTACGTGCATGATTAATATTGATTGCTATATCTAAATTTACATAAAAAATAATTAGGAGTTTGCATAATGTGTAATATCAAAATTAATGTGTAAATTGATTCTTGTTTGCAAATATGATTTTTTTTTTAAATCTTATGTACCTAACATATTCATAATATTGGACTATTCTTATATGTGATGTATGTGTGTATATTTAAGCTTATTATAATTAGATACACCATTGAGTTGTGAAGCTTAATGTGTCATTTATGTTTTTGTGACACATAAGTTTACATGTCTATGAGCATGTGGAAGTTATAGGTTACAACAGATGAAACCTATTGAATTGGAGTTGTTCTTTGAATATATGTCGTTGTTGTGGGTATCAATTTTGATGTTAGGTTAGTTTGGCACTCATATGTAATTGTAAGGGTGATAGGCCTATTTTGTATAAGTGATGTATCTTTATAATCATTAGATATGGTGTGTATATATATTATATGTGGGTGTTGATTAGATGGCAGCTTTAAAGCTATGATGTTTTTTTATGTTGGATTTGATCTTGATGCTTATTGTTAGTTGTGTTGATGGTAGATATTGAGATGATATAATGTATGATTAGAGATATTTTATGGATGATACATACTGGAATGATATGGAGTTTGTGGTGATGCTTTAGTTGAGTTGACATTGAATAGTTTAACCTATTATGTGGGTTTGAGTAAGCATGCATCATGAGATCATATGATAACTAAGTAAAAGGAAAAAGTTTTAGGTAACAAAGATTAAAGTAAGTTCGACATCAATTGTGTGCCATTCCTCATTTAGATTTAGGAGTAGGTCAAGTGAGGGGCATCATATATCCAGTACTAATTTTTTAGGTAATGATATACTGTGATTAATGATAGTTAGTACTCATTATATATTGTATATGTGTATGTGTGATATATGGACTGATGATGTGATATTACTGTTTGAATCTAAGATACTAGAAAAATGTTGGCATTATGTAATTAAAGTGCTTTTTACTAGTTGAAAATTTTAGGTAGTGCCTCGGACAGCCGTTATACTGTCAAATTTTTAGCACAATGACCCTTTTATGCATGTTTTAGAAATAAAATATTTTTAACTTGTAAAAGAAAATGTTTTCTTTTATAAAAGATAAACAAATTTTCTAGCTCATCTTTCTGCATCCAATTATATTACATTTGATAAATAAGAAAATAATAAATTAAATAACTAATTCCAAAAATTACAAGAAAAGATAAAGCAAAAGTCTTCTTCCTCTTCCTCCGACTAAAATTATCTCCCTTTCTTCCTCTTCATTTCTTATCTTCAATCCATCTCATAATCCATTAATTTCTCCCATCTAAAGGCAAATTTACCTTATTTTCTTCACAACCCCTCATTTAAACTTAATAAAATTTGGAGAAATATGATGAAAAATAGAGATTGAATCTTGGATGAATAATGGCTATCATCCAACTAAGTGATGATTTTTCAATTTTAATAGTTTC
>CANXYI011852320.1:0-10162 GCA_948208565.1 Hura crepitans
AATTGAGTGGCATTAACTTGCTTTCTAAGGTAGTCAATCTAATACTGCTCTTAAGACCTATATATAAAACACTCTCCTAACTTAACTTGCCAACAAACTCCTCAATGTCTTTTACTACAAGTCCTGCATAAAGGTGGTGCACTCCTAGCTTTGGGCATTAGTGTACTAATGGCTTGTTGCTAGGGTCTAGGCTTAGACTAAGATCTATAACCTATTCTCTGTATCATGGTTTACTTCTTAGACTATTGTGGGGCCTATATGCCTTTCTATCTCATGCTTGTATCTTAGATTGAGTTGGCTTGCACTAGTGTAAAGGGCCTTTTCTTAGAAAGTCTCTCTCCTTTGCTTCAACATCTCTACCATAGAATATTCTACCGACACCAAAGAGGCAAACTCCTTAATCTTTAAAGTAGCTATCAATATTATGATCTTAATAATGAGGCCATTTCAAACCTCTTGCATCCCTTCTTTTTTGTAAGAATGAACTCCTCAACATATCTACTTAATCGAGCAAAGACCTTATTATACTTAAACATAGACCTCTATCCCTATTTTAGCTCTAAGAACTCCTACCTCTTTTGATCTAGACATGTCTCTAAGATATGTCTCTTTTTAAACTCTTGGAGGAAAAATTTTGAAGACACATCAACTACGGCTTTCCATTTCTATATGGTTTCTTACTAGTGGAATGCTTCCTCTTGTAGGAGAGAAATGGCACATATTAGGTTCTCCTTAAGGGTGCACTACAGCTGATGCAAAATTCTCACTGTATGATTGAGTCAATACTCAGCCCTAGTTGCATCATCTTCCATTGTTCCCACAAAGTCAAATGCCCTTATCTTTTTTACCCTTTTTTAAATAAGTATTTTTGTATTGCCATAGGCTATGGATGCTATACTAGAGCTGGTGGTCATGGTGGTGGTGCAGCTACAGTGGTGGTCTATCTCTATAAGTAAAATATCTACTGTAACAAAATTAGTAGAGCTTTTATATATGCCGAATGTGTTGTATCACTTGGTATCAGTGTTGCTAAACTCATAGGCTTATGTATAGTTGTTGATGTATGAATGGCCACCTCTTCCTTTTCTCCTTGTAGGGAGTGCTCACTCATCTTAATTTACTACAAAAAAAAAGATTATCAATCATAAGTAGTGTAGTTTACTTGACACAGAAGCCTAATTATATGGCACTCATGTATACTACACCTAAGAATGTCTAAACTTCCTCTGATACCACCTAATGTGACACCCCTTACCTGAACTACCACCGGACCCAAATAAGAGATATCACATTACTATCTCATTATCTTCTTAAAACCTTTCCCTGCTTACATTTATTAACTTTTATTACCATACATGCAATTTTATTTTATTCAACTAGTTCCAAGTGACCTTTTAGTAAAAATCTTGTAATATAATGGCTGTCCAGGTGGAAACACTAAAAACTTTATCCTATAAAAGAACACTTCTATAATTATTCTCATTCAAATCTTATAATCCTAGACCTTTTTGGTCCTCTAGTAAACTCATCTCATTAATATCACATTGTTACCATAATTTTAAATTTAAGCACATATAATAAAAATCATGCATTCATTTTTATGTACACACCATAACATACTTTAATATTTGAAAACCATTGTATACAAGGTTTATATAACTTGACCCAGACCCTTTATATACAAGAGTGCCACTGCACAATATTAACTACACAAGAACAAAAAATATACCCTATGAAAGGATTGTCCACTACACTGTATGCTGAGGCTAGACTGGAAGTTTACTAGCTATTACCTACACATCGGGAAATGGACATGCTGAGTATACACTAAGTGGTAAATTTAATGAAACATGTATATGTATTATATCGTATACACATGTCATGCTTTATGCAACCTTTCAATTACATGGGTTTGCCTAAACTTTATTTTATGTTACTAGATATTAGTCATGTGTCCAGTTTATCCATACCATACTATGTCCAGTTTATTACATTAAAGTTTGTAATTAATCCAATTTAATTTATTCATTTATTACTTATTCTCGTTCACATCATAATACAAAACTTATAATAAAACATTTCGTCATTTTGTCCATTTTACTCTTAAGGCCCATACTCCGAAGGCAACACTTTTAGCACTAATAACAGGATCCATACATGTGTAGTGGCCCCTATTATAGACCTCATTAGCTCCACCTACCTATATCCATTAGATAGTAGGGATTAGTTCATAGGAACCTCCCAGTACTGGAATGGTAAGCATCAGTCCTTTTAGACTTTCCAATATCGGGATTGTAGGGATCAACCCTAAAGGACCTCTTAATACCTTAAGAAAGGTGGATAACAGGGATCAACCTTAATAAACCTCCTAATTTCTAGAAATGAGTGGATAATAGGTATCAACCTAATAAACTTCCCAATATCCAAAGTGTGCAGTGTTTGTAACTAAAACCTTGGTGGCTACACTTGCGATGCCATAAAATTAGGCAATGATCCACATGGACCAAAGCCACTAACAGCTGCAAACACCTTAGTTGACTAGTCAACTAATCTAGTAAGTGGCCTAGCTGATATAGGTCTATCTCAGTTATCAACCATTGTTTACTTAACTCAATCATCTTTTTATTTCCCTTCCATATCTTACCATTCATTTTATGACACACGAGTTACCTATGCAAATTTTTTTAGCAATTACTTTGGCATGTTAAAACATGTTCCATCATTATTTTGTCTTATTATCCCTTTCATGCAATTATCATGTCATTGTGCTTTGAACATTCACATGCTCTCTAGTTATTATCAATTCTTTGTCCTATTTACTATTACCTTGCACATTTAAGCTTATTCGAGCATTAACCTCACATTAAACCATATATACACATCATAGAGTCTCAATGTACCTCATTCAATCATAATACTTAAATGCACATACACTTAAATTTATTCTAATTTTTCATATTGACCATGCTCACCACAAAATAAATACTTCATTTGCACATAACATGCACTTAACCACACATGCACATCAAGGCCATACCATAATCACACATATGCATATTATTTTTGAACTCTCTCTTCATGCATTCATTCTCATTTTCAACCTTTTATCTCACACACACATTCACCATGATCAAACACACACACATTATACATCACTTCCACACACACATATATGTACTTGAAATGTACACATACACAACACACAAAGCATTTTTCATTAAATTCACTTACAGTGGACTCCCCAATTATAGTCCTTGAGTTTTTTCTTTCCTCTCCTTAAATAATTCTCTTTCTTTAGCTATAAACATAATGGGTTTTTAGCTTAAAAAATTTATAAGAAATTGTACATATATCTAAACTAAAATGTAATCACATAGGTATCATCTGCACCACAAATACTACCTAACAAAAATTTAAAAGCTTGAAGATAACCACTTACACTCAAATTTAGCACTATTCATTATGGTGTAAAAGTTCTCAAAATAAGTAATTCCATGGCTTTTTCTTAGTAAAATAGTGTTCAAGAGATTATAGAGACTAAGATAAAGGGTTTACCTTAAAGAAACCACTTGAATTTAGGGCTTAATTGAAGAAAAAAGAAAGAGAAGGAGAAAGAGAAATGGCATTAATGATATGGGGGGAGATAGAGGTGGAATACAACTCTCACACATGTGGGAGTTGCCAAACATGCCACCTTTTATATTATGTGTATGGACAACCATGATTAAGCCATGTGGCAATCTGACAATCTAGATTAATCTTATTTATGTTTTAAGCTTCAAAATGTAGATTAAATGTTCAAGGCCACCAAAATTATCTCTTTCATTACCAAAAATTACAAAAATTCTCATTTAAGGGACCTCTAAAATCTTAGGTTCAAAAGCTAAGGGAAACTCAGTTAATAAATCACTCGCATATTTAAGAAATTCAAATAAAATACCAGTTAACCTTAAAAAACTCTGATTTCACATCCATTAGACTCTTTGGAATTTTTAACCTTCAACATATGCTATTTTTGGGTTAATTTGAGCATATCCTTACCATTTTCTAGCTCAATGGAAGCTTAACTCCCAATTCACTAGTTCTTGACATGGAAATATTTATTGGTTCTGTGGCTATTGTTAATTATTTCATTTTCATCATTATTTTACCCTTTATCATTTCCATGAGTAGTACTCCCCCTCGGCTACCTTAGTGTGTCATGATTACTTAAAAAGCACTATTCATGCCTCAGGAAGTACTATTAATGAAACTGAGATTCTCAGGTGCTACATGAAAAACACCCATTGAGAAAACCATAAGAGTAGTAGAGGCCTTTTATTAAGCCATGATCTATGAGACATATAATCTCTAGATGATTTTTCCTACACAATTCAAAGAAAATGCAAAATGTGGTATAAATGTATGCTTCAATGCATTGATCCCTTTTTCTTTTAAAGTGAGCTTATTAGGAGAGAGGAGGCCCTATACATAGCTAGAAAGAAAATCAGAAGCTTGAAGCTTTCCTATGAACTAGTGGTTTTGCATGATAAGCTCTATATAAAGAATAAGGAGGAAGATTAAGGCCAACGCCATCATCACCTGACTTTTTTCTTTTCTTTTTTTCTATTTTTTAGATGTATTGAATCCTTTCTTCAGTTTCAAATTTTGTATATATACATTTGACTTGCATTTTTTATTTTTAAGTATTCTATGCTCTTGATTGCCACTCCTCTGACTTGCTTTTGATTGTTTATCTTTATGCAAAAGGGCTAAATACTAATTAAACCTCTCAAGGACTTAGTTCTCCATCTTTCACAAATAAAGAAATTTGTGTAAACCACATTAAGGTGGGATGGTATTTAGATCTTTATGGACCTATTATTAGATAATCCATGAAGACTTATATGCAAAGAACCTCAATTGGTCTATGTAGACATTCGCATGCACATATGATTCCATGTTTGATTGGGAATGATATTTTGCATAGTTTTACCTTTGAATACCTCTCTCTATAGTTTGTTATTCACAAATATCTTTATGGTCTTATTATCAAATCATTAGTGCTTTTATTGCCTCCTAGTTATCTCAAATTTTAAAATCCAAGTTTTATTGTCATTTAAATTTTCTTCCATAATTTTCTACCATAATGTTCCTAAAGGAAGTAAAAAAATTTACTTCAACTTTTAGTTAATAGCTACTTATTATTAGGATACCACCTTCCTTGGATTTAATTTCAACAATCAAGAGCTTATCCCTACTATTAAGAAATTCATGACCATCATATGTTTTCACATTCATATAAAATTTCCACTAGAATTTATTCATGCTTTGAGCATATCTCATTCAACAGCCTCTTAGCTCATCCCTAGTGTTGACATCCAATTTTTCTTAGGTTGTTCAAACTAAAATGACCAAAGACTTAACCTAAGCCTCATTCCTCAAATCTTAAAAGTCAAAAAGGAGATTCAAAGAATTCTAAGCCATTTGTATTTGATTACTTAGAAAGTGTAAGTTGGGCACCATGATGTAGGTGCCACCACCTAACTAAAGTTAGGAAATACCTTACAAGGCTAAACTAGAGAATGGTTTAGAACCCTACTCTTATTTTAACCATAAGTTGGTACAAAATTTTAAATTAAATTCATAATTTTATCCTTCTCTTCAAGCATATTTTGAAATTAGAAACAAATCACTCAACCATATAGTGAATAAATAAAACAAGCATATTAATAGGCACAAAGAGTATATAGAACTAAAGAAAAGCATATATTAAATTAGGTAATTAATTATGTTTGAGAACATTAGTTCTCACATGTTAACTTTTAAGAATAAGTTTCATTGTTGTGACTTTTATTAAAGATAAATCAAAATCCTTTTTTATTAGAAAACAACAATTAATTGAATAGAAACAAATTTGACTATTTTTTATAATGTGTAAAAATCATTTTCTACCTCTTATAACATTTATGGAAAGTATAAAGAGACAATTTGAAAAGGTAATAAAATTACATGGAAATTTCTTAAATTACAATTTAATAAAAAATAAGTTACAAGAAAATTACCTAGAATACATTCCAGCTGAAGAAAATAAAATTTACATGGAAATTGCCTATAATATATTCTAACAAACAATAATACATAAATAAATAAAATAAAAAATAAAGGTAAAAATGAGAAAGAATAAGAAAGATCTACCAATAATTAATATTTGGTAAAGAAAAAATGAATTGGTTAGATACCAACTCTGAAATATCTCAAATAACTTTCACCCATAATAATATACATATGTTAATTCTAAAAGAAATAAATAATACAAACAATATAAAGTAATTGATTAAAGAAATAAATACATGTTATTAAGTAAATCATCCCATTTAACTAGTAAGTAGATGATGAAAGGAATGAATATAATTAAACAAGAAATAAGGAGAACATAATATTAGTAATAGATAGATAATACAATATCTCATCTAAATGGTAGATAGATAAGAAAATAAAATAAGGCTACCTCATATAACTTGTAGATGGCTAAAGAAGAAAATAAAAAATAAAATAAGATTATTTCATGTAATTGTTAGATTGACAAAAAATAAAAATAAAATAAAGACACCATGCCTAATTGGCAAATGGATAAAACTGAAAGGAAGAAATAAGAGAAAGAATTAGTTAACCCACAGTGTAGCCTTCAATTTTTGTCCTTCAATTAGCTTAAAAGGAAAAATAGAAAATAATTTTGAAAATTCACAAAAAGTAAACAATTTTGTGTTTATAAAGAGTTTTTTTGCATTTGTGAGTGTACACATATAAAAAAAAGTTAACCCTATTGCTAGCATAACATTTAAATTTTAACTCGAGCTCTGTGCCACAAAATAGCCATTTCAAGATTGTAAAATGGGTATTTTGATATGGAATGATTGTTTTACATAAGCAAACAACTATTTCATATGGCTAGATAGAGAAGGTTATAGATTTTGATGAGGACTAGGAAACCAAAAATGATTGTCTTCATAAAAGTCGAAATAGACATTTTTAGGACCACTAAAATGAGTATTATAAGCACTAAAATGATTGTTTTATGGACTAAAGTAGTCATTTTGAGTTGCTTAAAATGGTATAACTTTATTTTAAAAAAACACTTTAAAATCATTTCAAATTTAATAAAAATTTTAAAACATTTCAAATTCATTTTTTTCCTGTTAATGTTTCCTATTGGCCTAAGCCTTTTGCACCACTATAGATCCCTATTTTTATGCCATTTGGGTTACACTATGAGCCATTAGGTGATTTTAAAGTCCAAATCCAAAAGTTAACAATTATCTCAAAACTAGGGTGGCTTTTGTGAAGAGAACTTCAAACCAAACATTAAGGTTCCCACTTATAATAATCTTTTTTCTTTCATCATCATTAGGCAATCTGAATTTGAGAGGCCCATAATCCAACTTGTACACTTTAATGGGTTAAGAGTTTATTATTGTGTATAGTGGCCTATTACTTAGTAATAAATCATAAAGGTAACCTCTATAACAATAGACTTCTTCATGTATTAGATGGGATTCAAGCTAGAGGTAACCCATTCTATCTTATTCTAGCTAAGACTATCAGAGGATTGGATGTTCTTAAGGAATAAGACTTTTGTTTTATGCTTAAGAGTCCACTTCTATTATAGGTATAGTCTTATTTTTGCCTAATATTTTCCTTAACAATGCTTATTGGGTTTTCCCTCTAGTAGGCTTTGCTTTAGTTTTTGCCTAGTGTGTGATTTTTACACTGATAGGCTTTGCCTAACTTTTTATTAGGTGATTTGAAATGGATTTTCAAACAAAATGACTTCTTCTTATATATGATAACAAGAGAAGCTTAAGTTGATTTTAGATACTCTAGAAAAATTATAAACCTATTATCAGCCAAATCACCATTGCTTTAAATAAGGGGAAAGGAAGTTCGAGACTAAGGAAAAGTAGGTTTCATGGCATAGAGGTACCAATTTATATGAGATAAGATAGATGTGTAAGATTTCCCACTTTACTTTGTTTTGTCATCAAGGTTATGTTCTATTAGTAGGCTTCCATCATGCTACTTTCTATATTGATTAACTGATTTATAGATAATTTAGATTTTAGCAAAGAATTCCCAATAAGTTTTTGGGTTTCCAATGTGGTACCTTAACTCATCATTTCTTGCATTCCTTCCCTTATTTATGTAGACATCATTCTATGCTAAGGCATATGCCCAATCAAGAGGCTTTGATATAACCACATATTTCAATTATGATGTTTAGATAACTAGCTCTTTAAGAGACAACAAAACCTTTTCATTGAAGAGAAAACATGAAATTACAACATTTAAATCTCAATTAAATTAGATGCATAGGTAGAATTTACTTAGCCATATGATGTAATTCAATAAAAGGAAGTTTGAAAAATCATGATTATCATAATGCATTTCTAGCATCTTAACATGACTCATTTAATCTTAAAATATGTAATAATTTATATAATACTATTGTTGTTATCAACTAACCCATTTAGGTTTTCTTGGTTTAATATTTTCTCTTATTTCCCCTAATTTTTGGATAAAGTGCATGTTTCAAGGTTTTTGACATTAGTGAGGTGTCTTAACTTTTGCCTAAGCTACCCTTTTGGGTTTTACAAAAATTATATTACTTTAGCGTGTCCATGATTATAAGCTTGAAAAACTCATTGCCTTACAAATTTGACAACTTGACTCCTCTATGCCTTAGCATCTTTTTAACAAGATATGGGACTTCCCAATTAGGCTTGAACTTTCCTCTAAGATATATTAGAAATGGCTATGTTTATTTCAAGGTAAGATCTCCTTCTTTTATTACACTTGGCTTTACTTTCATGTTATTAGCTCTAGCCATTCTCTTCTAGTACAATTACATATGATACAAGGCCTTGCAATTTTTTCTACTAAAACCAATTGTTTGTATCTTACCTATACCTATTTTGTTTCTAAAATTCATACTTCTAGTATAATACTTAAAGACAACATCTATCTCAATTAACAATAATGCTTGTATACCATATTCCAAGGAGTATGGCATTGCACCTATTAAAGTCTAGACTATATTTCTATAATACCAAGGTGCAATGTATAGCATCTCCACTAAATCATTATAACTAACTATCATCTTTTACAACATTTTCTTTACATTCTTCTTAGCTACTTCTACTCCATTAGCTTGTGGCATGTGAAGGGAGAACTTATGGTGTTCAATCTAATACATCTCTATTAACTGCTTTGTTTCTCCATAAAACTAAACCATATTTTCTTAAATAATATGGTGTAGAAACCCTTACCTAAATTAAGGATTCTTTTTATAAATTTACTCAAGTGCTTTTCCCCTAATTTATTGAAAAATTTTTCTTCCATCTACTGTGAGAAAAAATCAATAGCTACCACAATATACTTATTACCAATGAATGCCAATGGCCTTACTTCCCCAATTATATCAATGCCCTATACAGAGAATATCCAAATTGAGGAAAAACTTGTCAATTCTAAAGGTGGCAAATGGCTTAGATTGGCATAGATCTGACATTTATGGAACTTCTTCATGAAGTTAGTGCAATCACTACCATAGTTAACAAATAATCCTGAACCTCATTACTTTTCTTCTGCCTAATCATATGAGTTCCAGAAACTCCCCTTTACTTCACTCATTATGTTCTATGCTTTAGCTTCATCCATACATCTGAGTTATAACCATCATGATGGCTCTTACATAAAACCCCCTAAAAAGTAATAAATTAGGTGGTTAAATTCCCTAAAACCAAGTACCCTAAAATATAATAGTACCAAAGCAGCCCATGCTCTACTTCTTACTATTCAATAATGCTTGCATAGGCTAAGTATCTCAACTTAGTAAAATACATTGGCTTAAGGGGTAAATTTTTAGGGTATTCTATCACTAATATTAACACAGTTATATCGTCTATTACCTAGTTTAATTCTTAAGGAATATGGTGGAATGTACAACTATCGAATCCTTCCACCAAATCTATCAGTAGGCAATATAATGTGCCAAAATTTTTTATCTTTGACCTCTCAATCTCTACTTGCTTACTGAATGATTAGCATAGAAACCATGGACATGTCTATAGTCTTTGTCTAGTATATATAAAGACTAAAATTTATAGTTGTAAGTTTTGTATTA
>CANXYI011852443.1:0-10867 GCA_948208565.1 Hura crepitans
ATCTCTTTCTTTTATTTTGTGATTTTTAATAACCCATTTCTTGTGATTTTTTCATAGATATTGGTAGGGTTTAAGGATAAATGAGTGGAGTCTTGTGATGAGATCTTCACTACCCTATATTGAGGAGAGGTACCTACTTAAGTGTCTATTGTTTTGATGTTGGTATTTTGAGGGAGGGTACTAGAGTGGCACAAGGCTCTTGTTTCAAGCTTATTCTAGAGGATCTTTTTAAGTCTTACTTGAGTGCTTTTGCCTTACCCATTGAGTTAGTTGAGCAAAGAAGGAATGGTATTTGAGCTGAGTCTCTTATGGATTGGCAAGCCAATTAAACTACTTTTTTTAGGAGCTTTTTGTTGAGAAAGGTCCATGTGACCTCTTTTATATCTACTCTACTATGTATCTTTGCTTTTATTTCTTCATCAACACTTTTCCTTCTTATTTTATTTTCTTTTTATGACTCTTTTTTGAAATTTTTATCTTGGTGCCTCTCTATTCATAAGGAGAATTCATCTTTAAAGCCTCTTGCTTGTAATGACCCAAAAATCCCTACTTTTATGAATAATACTTCCTGGGGTGAATAGTGCTTTTTGAAACCTAAGTCACATTAAATGTACCAATAGGTAGTATTAATTATGAGAGAATTTTGGGCAAAGTTTGAAGCCAATCCAAAGTTGTTTAGATGGTTAAAAATGCTAGCTAAGATTTTATGGTAGTGTCTAATGAATAGTGCCGTAGGCAAAGCTGAACTATAAAATAAATTAAAAGTTGCTCAAAATAATCTTAAAGTGCTACGACTTGATACTCAAATATTCTGAATAGTCCATTGGCTTTTGAATAGGAATTTTTTGATATTGAGAAGTATTTTTACAGAATTTTTGCGAAAGAAAATATAGTAATTTTTTAGTTTATGTTCATTTTTTAGGCTCAATATTTTAGGAGGATTTAGGAACATAATTTATCTAATTTTAGTGATAGGAATGAGAGAATTTTGTCTATCCTAAGAGGTATCAAAATTTTATGGAATAGAGGAAAAATAATTTTTCAAAAACTATAAATAGTGAAGAAAATTTTATTTCCCTCATTTTCCCTTCCCTCCACCTTTCTCCATTTCCTTCCTCATCCTTCAAATTGCGACACACCTTTTTTCCCCTCTCCCTTATTTTTTTTCTTCTTCCACACACAAGCCTATCTTAAAAAATTATACTCAAATCGAAGAGTGTCTTGAGATAAATCCACAGACACCAATATCATCGAGAACGAAAGAGTATTTCAAGAGAAAAACTAAGAAGTCTTTCTTGGTGAAGAGTGACCTCCTAACACTTGGCTATTTCTTTTTTGCTAGTTTTATTTTTCACGAGTTCCTAGGGTGTCATAGAGGTTATATCTAGGCTCAAAATATTTTCCAACTTTTATATTATTTTATATTAATTTTTAATTTTTGTACCTTTTGAATTTGTAGGCAAAACATCAACCCAAGCCTCCTAAGGCAAGGAGAAGGCTTAGGTCAGCATCAGGCATCCCATACGACCTGTATTGTTATGTTTAATCACATTAACTTGGGTTAAAATTGCATGAATTTCAATATGCCATATAGTTACATAATAGTAATAAATGTTATTAATTGTATTAATGCCTAATAAATGATATAGGTGATAAAAATATGATTTGTTAATGTTATATATATGTAATGTGATGGCTAGAACATGTTATGCTTGTGTGATCCACATTTATAGAAGAATTAAGTAATGAATGGCTTTATACAAATTTTCGGCATATATCATCTTATATATTCATAAATGCTAGTTGAAGTATATAGATATGTTTTTAAACATCTAAACATGATTTAAAATTGTAAATGTGAAAGTATGTGTGTTTTAATGGCATTGGGCATGTAGAGGCTGAATTTCATGAATGTGAGCCATATGTGTTTATGTGCATAACTTGTGTACAGTAATGACTTGAATGTGATGTTTTGTGTTGAAATGTCATTCTGTATGTGCACATGTGATGACTAGAAAGTGTATGTGTAGTTACGTCTGAATGTCAACTTGAATGTTGTATGGTTTATTGACGTATATATAGGCATATAATGCATGTATATTGCTAAATATTGAAAATATGTACAAAATGACATGTGATGCAAAATGTGACAGTTGTGTATAACCATAATGCATTAGACATTATAATGCATGATTATGATGCCGAATAAGTTTTCTAGATTTTACACCTAGGCAATATGGCCACTTGGTATTTTTGAGCTTATGCAAGCCTAATTTGGCTATGCTATGTTTTAGTTAACACATGCTGCTTAGCATAAGTGTTTAGGCCTCACCGAGATGCAAAATGGCCATTGTGATGTGTTTATACATGAGGTGACATAAATTATATTCTATCTCTTAAAATGGTTAAAATGAGATAATTAATGAGTTTAATGATGCCTATGCATTTAGACAACCTAGTTTGGATAGGTTGACTGATCAATTATGATTTGTAGCTATAATATTTACCTTCGAGTAATAGGCCTACGGGTCACTTGTATTTTTGTGTCAATGGGCACTAGGCTTTCGAGCCACTATTTTTGCATTGCATTATGCTAAGCCTATGGGCTAATATGTTTCTATCTACAGATACTAGTGCCTTCGGGTACATTGGTTTACACCTCTCGGGTGTTAATGCCTTCGGGTGTATCATTATCTACTATCTAATCTTGGATAGTTGTCTTTTTAGTATGGGCATAAATTAAAAAAAATAATAATAAAGATAATTGTGGCTATAGCATAATTAAGCGTAAAATAATGTTAGGTGTATATTAAATGATGTATTATGCGTGACATTAATGTTTTTAGCAAAATGTTAGGTTAAACCATTAATATGATCTATGTGGTATAATGGAGTTTTATACTCATATTATTGACAAGTTGGTGCATAGAGGGTCTTAGAACCCGAATATGCAGTAATAATGCATGGTATGGTATTAGATCAAAATACATGTTGTTATGGTCGTTACCATTTAAAAGGGGGCATGTGTATGTTTATGACCAATATATAAGTATTTCATATGTAATAGTTGATTTTAATTATGTTAAGAATAATTCTATTGTGATTATGCATATAATATAGATTGTGGGCTACTAAATGCAAGTATGTGGCCAAATTGCATAATTATGTTATCATCATAATGTGTGCATATGTATGGTTTGAAATGACTCACTTGACATGTATTGCATAATTGTATGCTTAGATTGCTATACCTAGTTAAAGTGATTACACCATTAAGTGAAAGCTTCGTGCATTGTGATGCGCAAGTAACAGAGCTGCAGATTAGAGTCAAAACTTATACCTTACAGGAGAACACGAAGGTTGCCTTTCTTAGGTACTTTCAGTTTCTTTTTGTAAAATGATATGGATGTAAATAATATTAGTGTTGTTCTTGTGATTCTAGAGGGATTGACCCTAATCTATAAACTTTGGGTTTGGTTTTGTAACTAAAATAGTAATATTGTAAAAGCTTTATTTTCTTGAGTGGATTAAATGATAACTTATGATGTTGCATGTGAGTATGATGATTGAGTTGAGCTTGAGGCTCTACATTTGCTGATGAAGTTTTTGGGGTTAGGAGGTTGAGATGTATTGCATGCTTTTATAGAAGTGTTTTTAATAGGTTTACTATTTGGGAAAGTGTCCCAATACATCTATTATGCTGCCGAATTTTTGACGCAATAATCCTATTAGTTGCCTTATAAAGCATGTTAAATGATTTTCAATGTTTTTACAACTCTATAAGTGAAGGAATTATGTATTTAATTAAAAGTTTTTAATTAATCAGGTTTTATGGCTAGAGAAATTGGATATTGGTATGTGGTCACTCCCTATTCGGGTCTAATGTATGGACAGAGTAAAGGGTGCTACATTGCTAGCCCTTTTTCATCTACTGGGATACTGGGTAACTAATTTGTGAGACTTGATACCTACTTCACTTTTTATGATCATAAGGGTACTATGGTGATATCTTACTTGTGTACTTTGTTCACTCCAACTATAGCTAATACAGTAAGTTTTTTTCTTATTTATTTCATTGATTTCCTCATTTAGTACATTATTAGACTTTCTTTATTTTTCTTGTAGTGTCTAAAGGAATCATTAGATTATGCTAATAAACTGATTATAGCTTAAAAAGAGTGCTGAAAGCATAAATGGCTAGTTAGAAAGAGGCAGTTGTATGATGATCAAGATGCTGAGCTAGAGGCATGTGTATAGAGATTGAGAGTGGCAGGCATTAATCTCAAGGAGGTGATAAGGTCAGCTCATGCTACTCCTAGTTTAGGGAGAGACTCATCAACCATAGCTAGCTAGTCTTAGAAGGACTCCTTGTAAGCATTTGTTTCTAAGTCTTAAAAAGCCCGATAATGATAACTAGATTCATAGATTAAGCAAATAGATTATTGACACAAAAAGAATACAAAAAAGGGAAAACCATACTCGAGAGTAAAATAGGCAATAAATCATAAAGAGAAAAGAGAGAAGAAAAAAAAGACTTAGGAATAATCCCAAAATGGAAGAGTAAGAGAGTAAATTAAGCCTATCCTCAAAGGAAACATCGTATGACCATACTTATAGTCACATGAGTACATCCCTTAAAATCTAATAAAAATCATAAAATTTTGTTATAATCTAACCTTTTAGTCACTAGAATCCTAGAATTTAGGTAGAACTAAACCAATAACATCTTAATCAACTAAAACAATAAAAAGTAGATGGAAAAGTGACTAAAACTCATAGGATTAACAACTACAAATACCTTCCAAACCAACACCAATAGATTATTAGAATTAATTAGTCAAGTATATAATTCAATAGTTTGTTCAAATCAAGTGCTTTCTTTAAATCCTTAAGAGCTTTAATAAGTCCTTAAGTAGTAAACAATATTTTGCTCATAAAAAAATACTTAGTAGGATGGAATAGCTACTACTAAAAATTCACATTATTTTGAATTGTGAATTTTTAAGAGCAATTATTCCATCTGACAAGGAGAGTTAACTTACCAACTTGGTATTCATTTTGTCAGTAATTTTTTCATGATCTTGAATCTTCATACCATTAAGTTTTAAGGGCCATAACTTATTATTTTATCATTAATATCATGTTTTGATAATGTATAAAGGCTTAGTTGCATGAAAAATAGGTTTTTTCTCATTAAAATTTCAAATATTCGTGGTAAAATCATTTTGATCTTTATTTACATAACTTAGCATTTTAGAATTAGTTTAGATCATGTTTTCAAATCATAAACATTTTTCCATCTTATATTGAATAATAGCATGATTATAGGAGAATTATATTGCATATTAAAGTAGTTATATCTATTAATGTTCCATAGCATGTTTTATTGCAAATTTCTTATTTATTTTATTATAATTATATCATTTATGTGCTTGATGTGAATTTAGATATTAGTAATTACATTTTTGTGTTAGGAGCATGGTTTCAATGCTTAATATAGAGAATGCATATTGATCACTACACATAATGATTATCAAGTGTCAGTCATTAATCCATTTCTTTGATGATTAATGGCTTGGTTTTTATCTAAGGTTATAACACTTACACAAAGTTAATTGGTTCTTGGTCTATATTGAGTGGTGACTCTAGACATCCATCATGAGCCATGATTAACTCACTGTGGTAACTCCATAGAGGAGAAGAAATATCACACTTCACAAAATATGGTTGACAAATAAAACTCACTTGTTAATCCATGTTTTGGGGCCTATATTAAACTTTGAAACCATAGGGTGTCACCCTTTATAGACACTATAAAATGCTCAGACTATGTCAAACATATAAAGGTTACATTCTAACTAGTCTATGTCTAAACCTTAAAGTAAGCATATAAGATAAAACCCTAGATTGATCCCCAAGTACCCTTTTGTTGTGATGAATTTGAATTTTTCTTAGTTTATCAATTTGAACTCTTTCGTAACAACCTTTATGCTATAAGCAAAATCATTTATCTTTTCATTTCCCATGGGAGAAGTTATAACCTACTTCAAATAGACCTAACTGGTTAGAAGTCAAATTCAAAAGGTAGCATATCAAGAGTGGAATTCATATATCCTAGTTGATATGTGAATTTGAACCAGGTAGGACATAGATTGAATTTACCCTTATGTGAGAGTGATAATGTTTGATGTTCACTTTTGTTGTGATATGTTCTAACTCCTCATCTATACATATAACCTAACCTAGGTCAAAACTATTTTCTTAAAAAAACACAATACAGTTACCAGAGGCTCTCAACCTACTTGGATTAGGAATAAAAATGGACAGTTGGAAAAGAACACACTACTACTAAGGGAATCAACAAAAACATGAAGCAAATTTTGGCACAATTGCTCGATGAACACACCAAGGCACTAGATGAGTGAATGAATGCCTAGATGAGTGAATGAATGCCTAATTAAATGCAATTGAAAATTGCTTAGGTATAGATAAGGGTAGAGCCAATAAATCTAAAGGCAAAAGGATTAAAGAGGCCAATGATAACTTTGAAGACATAAGATTATGTGAACAAAATAAAAGAAAGATATGTTAAGGCTACAAAATAAAAAACCACCACGGAGGTTAAGAATGAGATAAATAAGCTAAGGAACTTGGTTCAATGTCATACAAATATTATATTAGAAGGGCTAAGGTCCTTTATTATATTTGGTAAAGTTGGGCTTCCAAGCAAATTTAAGGTACTTGAACTACCAAATTTAATGGCAAAGGACACCTTAAAATGCATGTAAGGCAATATAACACCATAAAAGGAAATACGAGTTTGACTGAGAAACAAATCATGAACTTGTTTTCATTATCATTAGAAGGTGCTCCTGTAAAATGGTTCTATAAGCTAGATGAGGCAACCACTAAAAATTGGAATAAGTTGGTTAGATCATTTACCAAGCAATATGCTTATAATACCAACATAAAGATTTCACTACATGATCTTGAACTTATGAAGCAAAAGATGGATGAAACCTTTTTAGATTACCTCTTAAGATGGAGAAATAAGGTAGCCCAAATAGAAATCTTACCTTTAGAAAAGGATCAAGTAAGGGTTATAGTAAAGAATGCTCTTCCTTATATCTCTAGCAAGTTATAATATCTCTCTTTGAGGACATTTTTAAAAGTGTACGATGCTACTTTAATAGTCAATGATATAGAAAGTAGAAAGATGTAAATATAAGAAGAAAACTCTAGAGTTAATTCCTCCAACTAGAAATTAGTGGATATACATGCTATAAGAAATTGCAAGTTCTCAGACCTAGGAAAACCATTGTCATAGGTTTTGGAAAAGCTTAAAGAGAAAGGCCTAGTCATGTCACTTGATCTTAGATTGCCACTAAATCCTTTACCAACTAAATGGTATTTAGATGCCTATTGTAAATATCACCAAGTCAAGGGACATGTTACTAAAATTGTATCCATCTATGCCAAGTTATTCAAAATATAATAGACAATGGAACCTTGATTGACCTAAGTAAAAATTCCTCTAGCATAAAGAATAATCCTTCACTCAACCACAATAAAACACCATCTTCTCAAAGCATCCTAGCCATTAGCTCAGGTCTAACCAAAGAATTTATTCTAAACTCTTTTGTTAAAGCAAAGACAAATTAAGTGGCTACTTTAAAACTCAACATTTGGATAGAAATAAAGGAGGAAAGACCAATTTTTAAGAAAAAATAAGTGATGATAAGGATATTGATTTAAATGGTGTGAGAAGGAGTAAGAAGCTTTATAACAAAAAAGATAAAGAAATTGGGAAAAAAAGTCTTGTGCCAAAAGAAGAAAAAGAAAAAGAAGAAGAAGAAGAAGAATAAGAAGAAGAAGAAGAAGAAGAAGAAGAAGAAGAAAAAGAAGAAGTGACTCTAAAATAATTTAAAAGACCCAAGAACATGCTAGTGTATATGACCTCTTAATGGCATTAAAAAAAGCATAGAAAGGCATTGGTAAAAGCTTTAGATTCCATAAGTACAATGACTAATAGTACACCTAAAGAAGTAGTTAATTCAATAGTAAACAATACCATAGGCTTTATCTCATTCTTTGATAAAGATATCTAGATGGAAGGAAATAACTATCGCAAGCCTTTATATATTTAGGTTGAATTGAGAGGAAAATGCTTGACAAGTGCTATGGTAGATGATGGATGCACTATAAATGTAATACCATATAAACTTATAGGGGTCCTTAAACTAGAAAGGAAGATTAAGAAATATTTCACATGGTAATTTAAGCATATGATGACACTAAGTGACACACAAAAGGAGTTCCTACTATTGTAGTAAAGGTAAGGCCAATTGAAATTAAAGGTACCTTTACTATCCTCGATATACCAGTAATATTTTCATAAATTTGATAGCTGATCAAGGATACGAAGTAGCAAAATCAAAAAATGAGGAAGAAGAGTTCTAAAGATAAAGTACTTAATTGGCAAGGAGGATAAGAATGAAAAATCATGATTCTTAAAGTGTTTGTAACCATATAGGAATTTGCTAAAGAGTTTATTGATAATAAATTGGATGATGTAGCCGAGGATACCTTAGATGATTTCCATCTAACAATATATTGTTTTGAAGATAATTCATTTTATAAAGTTTCTTTTAATTTTGCTTACTTGTTTAACATCTTACTTGATAGCACCACATGTAGTAATGATGCCTTAACAAGCATGTTTATTATTAACTATATCCATACAATGAAATTCAAATTAATGGACAAACAAAACCCCAAAATCATATTACTCGCTTATAATCTAACTCTTACATAGAAGAAATCAATAGAAAAAACCTTTAGAAAGCATAAAAAGGTATTGGCCTAGTCAAAAGACAACAATCTCCGAATATATCTAAATATAACCTAACATTGCATACCAAGTAATCCTAGTGCTCAACCTGCAAGGCAAAAGCTTTGAAGAACAAGACTAGAATAGGCTAGTAAAATTAAGGATAAAGTGAAAAGGCAAATAGAGGATAAATTCTTGGAAATAATAGAATTCGTTACTTAGGTAACCAACGTAGTCCCATTACCTAAGAAAGATGGTCAAGTAAGGATAAGCATGAATTATCAAAGCCTAAATAAGGTTTGCCCTAAGGATGATTTCCCACTCCCTTTTATTGACACGCTTATGGATAACACCACTCTACACATCATGTACTCACTAGATTATGGTTTCTCAAGGTAGAACAAAATCCTTATGGAAATTCTAAATAAGATAAAAACCATATTCATCACTAAATGGGGAATATATTACTATAGAGTCATGGAATTTGGATTAAAAATGTAGGTGCAACATAACAATGTATGGCTACCACCTTATTTCATGACATGATGCATAATGAACTACAAGTATATATGGATGACATAATAGTAGAGTCCAAAACTAGAGAAGGACACATAGAAGCATTAGAAAAATTCCAAGAGAGGGTAGGTGTAGAGATTATGTATTTTTTATCGGGGAGGAGAGTGGTTAGTGGAGTCGCCACCTGGCCTCTACAGTAAGATCTCTGATCTTTTATACTAGAAAGGTTCAAAATTTTAGATCTTTTTTATGCCCCAATACTATGTTGTCCATGTATATTGTAATTTCTATCAATCCTTTATCATTGAAGCATACATCTTTCTTAATTTAAATTGTATCACCTTTGCATGTATGAAAAGAAAATTGTAGTATTTAAAAGAATATGACAAATACATTGTACATTCAGAAACCGGGTCATTCATTAATTATTATTTGATCTGACAACTACCCATAATTCTATAGGAATTGGTGGTAATTGCCCAACTCCCATCTCTAGGAGATTGGCCTTTATTGAAATACATTTGATTGTCACTTTTGATTAAGGAAATACTTAAAACCATTTTTGTTTAAGAAAACACCAATTAGTTATGTATAAAATCATTTGATGTGAAAGTTAGGTTTTAGCATGTAAAATAAGTTATTTACTAGCTATTACAACCCAAAAATAAGTAAAGAAGTGTAAATAGTATAAAACCAAAGAGATAAGCTATGGTCCTAAAATAGGCCCGCTTTAGTGTCGTCAGGTCTACATAGACATGGGAGCTAACGATGCTTAGTCTATGCGGACTTTAGCCAGAGGAGGATTAAGTCCATCTCATTCTTTCACTCCAGTGTAAGGTCCAGTCAACAACTTAAAAAACATTAAAGCCAAACAAGTTAGATTTGAGTTACTAATATACAAATGAACATAACAATAAACATACACAATATAGATACATCATATATTATGAGTCATAGCAATAACACATGCTAAAAGATTATAATTCGAATTGTCATTCATAAGTCTGTACGGATGTGTGACCCTCATGATAGGGAGTCCGTATGGACTACTAAACCTATCTAACATGCATGAAGTAAGGCCGTGTAGACTAACATATATACTTGCATTTAAAGATACTAAGTCTGTGCGGACTTAATTACTTAGAGATTAGATTCATACAATAAAAATTAAATCCTCATGGCATTCTATATGTTAACTAAGACATCAATTCCACATTTTATATTTCCATTATAATTTGTATACTCGTCATTAATAGGATGGGGATAACAAAGCATCATCTCATTTATTAACAATCTTAGAGATCATTGGCTCATAAAAGACATAGAAATTTCATTCATGAACCTTAGATATTACTTGGATAAAAGGATCTCTTTAAGCACTAGCATAAAAAGCCTTTTTGATTCAAGTGAGGGTGGTTGAATTCTTCCTTATGACAAGTCTTACTAAGCCTTCAATGCCTTCTGCTGCTGGAATGCATGCAATTATGATTGTTTTTCAATTTAGGTTTTTCGAACCCCTTC
>CANXYI011852650.1:0-10277 GCA_948208565.1 Hura crepitans
TATTACAAGTGAAAAATTTCAGAATGTCACCCGAGTAACCATCGTGCTGCCCAATTTTCTATAATATGTAGAATGTCCATTAAATGGTTTTCTAGGCCTGTTATACCTCATATACGAATGGTTAAGTGTTTAACTAAGAAATTAAGCAATATTTGATAAATTTTTTAAAATAGTCTAAAAGTGTTGAGTTTGAACCTAGAGCAATCTACGGATGGGTGACTTGGTGGGAAGTTCATTGTCTATCAAGTTTCTTTGGGAATCTAATAGGAGGTGTCACACACATCAAATGCAAGTATACATTCTATTAATACACATAATTAAAGAAAAAAAAAAAAGAAAAATCATTGAAAATTTTCTCGAACAATCTTGGAGAGAATTGGTGGAAATTCCAAAGTAGGGATAGTTTGAAAAAACATTTTGTTTATCAAATTTCTAAAAATATTTTATTTATTCTACTTATTAACATGAATAAGTCACTGCAAAAAAAAAAAAACACTAAATGACCATTTTTTTTATTTTTTTATTTTTTTACATGATAGTGTTTAAGTAAATTAAAATAGACTTAATTTATAATTTTTCTTCTAAATTTGATTTAAAAATCTTTTTACATGCTTAAACATTGTGGACATCTTATGATACATTTAAAGTTGGAAAAGTTGCACACACTATCCCTTAAACTTTGCAAAAATAATCTATTACCTCTTTAAATTTGATAAAAACATACTTATTATCCCCTTAAAAAAATTCATATACTAAAATTCTTACTTGCTGCTATATATCTTTTAAGGAGGGTAATAGGTCATTTTCATTAAATTTAAATGTCCTATAAGTCATATAAAAAGATAAAATATCAAAAAAAAATTGACAAACTTATATATATTATCCCATTAGAATATATATTCTTTAACTCAAATCTATATATACACATTATCCAAAAAAAATAGACAATGAAATAAAAAAAAAGGGTAGATAGTAGATCTTGTCTCCTTAATACCTTCAGCTATTCAAAAAAGTTTTTAATTAATTGCTATGAATTTATTGAGAAGTATTAAATAGCCTGTTCACTTTAACCTTTTTTTTACACTTTTCATGGTCATCAAATTCCATGTATTAAAATATTTAAATCACATATTATAAAAATTTTAAATTTTGTATTCATATATATTAGAAGAAAAGTAAAGAAGGTAAAACATGTTATGTTTTGAATAATAAGTGTCCAAAAAAGTAAAATATGTTTTTAATTTAAGTTTATGAATATTTACTATGCAAAAAATAAAAAATATAATAAAGAAAGTAATTAAAAAATGATAGATAGCAATTCTCATCATCTTAGTAACTTCAATTATTGAGAAAAAAACTTTTAATTGATTGTCTATAAATTTTTTAAGCAGCATTAAAGATCTTTTTTCATTTTAACTTCTTTTTTACTTTTTTCACTCATCAAATTTTATGTATTAAAACTATAACACCCTTTACTTGATCTAATCACTGAACCCGAGTAAGAAGTGGCACATAATCTAAGACTTCATCTTTACTACTTTATCAGGTTATTAAAACATAAAAACCATGTCTTTAAATTTCAAAAATGCTTATTATTGGGTTGTAAGATTTGGGACCCTCATGCTGAAAATCTAGCAACATAAAGGCTATCTTGAGGCATGATCCGAAATTCTAAAACCTATAAAAAACACTTCTAAAATAATCTTAGCTCATCTTTATTACTCTATGTTCCATATGATCACACCGAACCATAACAACCTTCCACTATAAACATGCATATCAAAAATCATATTTCAGTTATAACCATGCAACTAAAGACATACATCGCATATGCTAAACATCTCTTCAATCGTACTTACATAAAACCAACTGCATATACAACCACCTCTATCTTAACATATGCTAACCCTACTATCTAACATAAAGAAACCATACAAAATCCAAATAAACAATCATCAAAGTTATCTCACAACCCCAAACTATTTATAATCATTAGACAAAAACTTTAAGATATACAATTACATCATATTTTTCACAAATAGATGATCTTGTATACAACCATTCTCTACATGCTATATTTTGCAACCCCAATGCCCACTAACTCCAGTTGCTTATATTCAATCCATAAGAACCTATGCATCTCAAAATACTGACATGCTAAGCAAGATTTGCTTAACAATGTATCCAGGTTTACTATGTTATATAACAAGCATTCATGCATCACCTACAAGATTATTTTATATATTTACAATACATCCACATGCTGAAGCTTTAATATAATAGATCTTTATTATGTTAATAATCAACTTCATGCCATAATTTTATTATTCCTTTATATTTTTATTATTCCTTTCTTATAAACTAAGCATAAATAACTTTTAACAATAAGATATAACCAATCATACAGATTAGTGCCATATAAGCTAGCACATGCAATGAAATAAGGAATTTACATAGATGCATTAGAGTCCAACTATAAGCCTAATAAACATTATTCAACATACTAACATGTGTCGTATCGTACTTGATAATAGATATTTAGATTTCTTTTACATATCTCAACTTTAACCTATAATATCTTACTCACACATAAGATATATATACACAAACACACATATCTAGTACATATTTTCACATGTATATATTTATTTTTATGTCTTGATAGCAACTATAGCAATTAAAAGAGTAGCAATGCATAAAAAGGATTGCATATAAATATGTGCAAACTAGATATGCGCACATGTAAGCAACATATAGTGCAACTACCAATGAAACACTATTACTTAATAAAATCTCATGTCATTTAATTACATTCATGCATTTGATTTAATTATTATTTAGTCTTTTAATCAGCTCAAGCCCATACTTAAGAAAACACAAAACTATACTAGATAATGGGGACACCCGGGCCACTAAGGCCATTTAGACCATGAAGGCCTAGAAATTTAGACCCAAAGGTCACTAAGACTATAAAAGTCTAGTAAGTCGGGCTTAAAGGCCATCAAGACTATCAAAGTCTAAAAACCTTATCATAAGTACCATAGGTCATAAAAAATGACATAGGACCCATAGATCACAACATTTGGTACAGAAGTACCCTAGCCACTATTAAACCCCTAGTTGATCAATGAACCTATCCAAACTACATCGTTTACCCATATAGGTTATTAACCATTTCATTTTGCTGTAGTTTAAAGTCGATTTTGTCTTTGATGTGGTTAACTCATAACTTTAAGGGAAAATGATTGTCCTTAGATCTTATTAGTCTCATGAGATTTCCATTTTTACATTATAAGCACATTATTCATCTCATTATACACAATCATCTTTACATAGCATTTATAATTTGTTGCTGTTAGATAATTGCAACATAGTACATTCCTTTGTTGAGGTACATGAGATATCCTTCAATACATACATAAGACCATATATCAAGCCCTTTAAATGTCATCTTTATTGTTGGCCATCTTATTACCTACCCTCATAGGCATATAAATATCTCATGTGCCAACCATGTAAGCTGTTATACATTTATGTCATAATTACATCAAATGCATACATATATGTAATCATACCTTATTTTATGTTCACAGATGCTCACATAACCTCATGCAACTTACACATTATTAGCATAATACAATAGGATCTTATTATCCTCTTTGACATTATTAAGATTCATTTTTATAACATATGTCATTATAACATCATTATGACATACTTCAGTATAGGTTTTTGCATTTGTATCTCACATCAATTCCCATTCATAAAAGATATGATTGTATACATTGTTTCATGTTCATAGTTATTCCTAAAACTTCTTGGAACTTAAAATTTATTGATATAGTTTAATCATGCATTAAAACATTGTCATAACTATTAATTTAGTCATATAAATAACATATCATATAGCCAATATGGTTACATGCCTTACATCAATCCAATTTGCTCCTATATCACATGTATACATATGTGCCTTATGCCAAGCTTTTGTATAAGCATAATGCAAGTAGCCTTTAAAACTATTATTATCATATCCTTTACTCAACTTTCATTTTATGATTTACATGATTTACATTTATTATGTAAAAAAATCTAGATGCACACATAAAGCTTAGTTTTAGAACTATTCATCTCATATCTATACTCATGCATACTAGCATATACATTATATATAACATGTCTTATATTATATTAAAGTACCCATATGATAATGCACATATCCATTTGGTGATGCATCCTTCTCTTCATATGTGTGTGTGTGTGTGTGTGTCAAGTATGGTTTAACGTTGAATCAATTTAAATTATGAATATTTAACTCATAGGATTTATGATGTACTTGCATTATCCTATTTAGCTATCATTTGCTTGTAACTTAAAGCAAATATTTTTCATATAAGTCATGGTATTCACCTTCATGCATTCACTACATGTGTATTTTAGAATATTAAATTAGTTTATAGAATATACATTGTTAATTAATTTACTTCAATCTATATGGCATGTATTCACACATCCTCACACCACTTTTTGTATTGCACTTTAAAATGCATGATACATTTATGCACATCTAACTTTTAGTATGATAATTAAAATCACAAGTATCACATAACATGTTAGCTTTAATTCCCACCAAGTTACTTTGCATTGGGGTAATCTCTAAATCCACACAAAGGTTTTTCCCATCTATGTGATAAAAAAGCTATTTCCTAACAATTCCCTTCTAACATATTAATCTATCATAATTATATTTATGTTAATAGTCTTAACAAGGTCAAGCACATAATAAAAATGCAACATACCAAATAAATATACTTACATCACTAAATAATCAAAATATATAATTATTCTTGCTCTTAAATCATATAATCATGCTACATCATTATGTACCCCTATATATACTAGGCCTTTTAAGCACTTTAAATAATCAAAACACATGAATCATTAAATATAACATATTAGACTTGGATATTTACCATTGAAGTTCATCAGAATCTTTTTATATTTGCCAAAATTAGCCGCAGTGTTCTGCTAAATTTCTTGACTACTAATACTCAAGCCTGTTTAAAACTGCCATTATTCCAATTCTTACTTAAACCTTCAACTACCTTAATAAATTATATACCAAAAAAAATTAAAACCCACCGAATAACAAGAATTAGCCACTAAAAAGCTAGTAGCAATAGCCCTTCACAACACTGCTACAACCATCAATAAAAATCAAAACATACAAATGAGGAAGGAAATTCATGAAATAGACCTTAATAAAACCTTCTAATTCCAATTTCTTGGTTAAAACCTTCCTCCACCAAGTCCAATTGGTTGGTAAGGCCACCAAAGTGTTTGATTCCACTTTAAGAAATGTCTTGGCTTAACTAGAAGATGAGTTTGTTTCATTAACAATACCTCAATCCAACACCTAAAACATAGCTTAATACTCTACATTAGCTCACAAATCTACCTTAAAGAATTTTATTTATGGAAGAGATTTTAGAAACTCACCTTAAATTTTGGGATATGCCTTTTTTTTTCCTTTTAATCTAAAAAATCCAAACTCTTTTCTTCCTCAAATGAACAAATCTCTCTCGCTAGCTCTGAATTTTGCTACCTATTTTTTAAAAAATAACCCAACTTCCTCTATTTTCCCTTTCTTCTCTTCTTTCTTTGCTTCACCCTTTATCTCTCTATTTCTCCTCTCTTTCAAATGATGGACAAACTAGTAGTAGCAGTGGTAGCAAACACTACTATAGCACTATTGTAGTTCCTCACCAGTGGCAACTCCACTACTTTTGCCTCTCACCATTAGCAACAACTGTCATTCATTTCCTCTTTTTTTATTTTAGCTAGTCTCCTCTTTGGCATCATTATGAACTAGCTCTATGTCTCCCTTTTTCCTTCTTCTTCACTTTGTAGATTTCCTCTTTTCTGATCTTTTTCTAATCCTTTATATTTTTCCTCTTTCCTAATCTTTTTCTAATCCTTTATATTTTTTTCTACGTAGAACTTCCTTTACTATTACCTTCCTCTTGAAACCAATGACATCACATATCATTGCTCATCCCAGTGGCCTTTCCTTCTTCTCTCTTCTCAGTCCCTCTTTTCTTTCTTCCTTCTATTATATTATTCTTCATTTGCTGAATTCTTCTCTTCTTTTTTATTTCTTTCTTTTCCTTCTAAAAGTGTAAAATATTTGGCTAGAATTAACAAATGCACTCAAAATATACCTCTAAATATCTTTTTATGCCTTACTCCTTTAAATTATTAATATAACACCCTTTTTTCTCATTCATTTATTCCATTTTCACTAATTTTTATGAATTATTTGTGACCTTTAAAAATTTTTTATTCTAACTCCACAACTCTTATGGAAATATTTAAGTATCATGATATGGAATTCACGAACAATTTTGATAAAAACATAACATTAGTGATTCATTTCTAAAGTATATAATCAACCATAACATCTTTATCTTTAAATTTTCATCCCCTTATTGACTTTATTCTTGAACCACAGTCTACCCATTTAGTGTGCTGTAGACCCCGTGGCATCGTATATGAACTTGGGATTTTTGAACATTACATTTCTTCCCTTCTTAGGGGAATTTTGTCTGTAGAATTCCACTTGAACACATATCTCTTTGTTGACATTGACTCTTTTATCTCTTTCTCGAGCCATATCCTTGTAACTTATAACTTCCCCTCTTTGACATTTTATAGAAATCTTTAGCACCCACACACACCTAGTACTTAAAATCATCCTTGTTACTCTTATAACATGATATACCCATTAATACTAACCAATTGACTTTTCATACTATAAAACCATCACACTTTCACTACACTAGTCTGACTACAGATCATTATTAACCAATCATTTATTCATGACTATCATAACAACTCTTGATCTTTAATATCACTATATAACTAATTCCATCTGTATCTTTAAAGTTTAATTCTTCCCTTTTTCCTAGACTATCATCAATCAAAATAACCTTCATCTCATTTACTTTAATATGTCCTTTTGTTATTCTCTTATAAAAGTGTATCCTATCAACTTCCACTTGATTTAGGCAAGAACACACATATATGATGTAAATGTTATAGTTATGCACATATGTTGTTACAAGTGATAATGATGATGCAATGTAGTAATATATGCTTTTATGATGAAACTAAGTGATATGATGTACAACCTATCCTAATGCCTCATACGTATTAAAGAATGGCCCTAAATCTTGGAAAATTGACAAGGACACTAAGAGTGTTAACTCTAGCATCCTTAAAACTCCTCTTTGATACTGAGTTTACCAAATATTTTTCATCTATACTTCATTATTGTATCTGTATACACCTTTTGATCCTATTATATCAAAGACTTCTTATTCATATGAATAATACTCTAATAGTGTTATATCCCTCATTAGCGTAGCTTTCTAGTATACATTGATTGACTACCCATCATAGAACAAATCTAACCGTGTCCCAACAGTTCATCTTCTACCTTCACATCTTCTCGAGGTCATATAAACTCACTCTACCATGATATCTCAAATTGCAGACAATAATTTAGCATAACTCATAAATGTTGTCCTACACCTTATAAAACTTTGATCCTTATACATTCTTCATAGGTCTACAAATGCCAAAACCAAAGTTCTAATACCACCTAGTGTGACACCTCTTACCCAATCCAATCACCCGACTCGAGTAAGAAATAGTACACAACACAAGACTTCATCTTTACTACTTTATAAAGTTACCAAAACAAAAAAAAAACCTCATTTTTGAATTACAAAAATGCTTATTATCAAGTTGTAAGATTTAGAAACCTCGTGTCAAAAATTTGACAACATAACGGTTATCAAAAGGTGTGATCCTTATAATGCCTGTGTTTCGAGGCTCCATAAATAGTAACACTAGGTCCAGGAAGAGTGCATAGGGTGCTAAGTAACTCACACATAAATTAAGGTAGCGACACTAGCCATGAAACTTTAAGGGGCTCTAAGTTGATTAAAAAGGCAAAATTTTAAAATTTATTCAAACTAATAATTCATTTTGGACTGTAAGCTACCCATCTCTACAATAAAAAATTTACGAGTCGAGAATGACTTAGGATGTGCCCAAACAGACCTAAAAATATTAGACCTTGAAGCTAAAAAATTCCACTGATTCCATTGGTGAAAGAATTTTTGAATTCGAAGCTCATTTGCAAATTCTCATAATTTTTAAGGTTGGCTTGCAAATTGAGGTAGCCTGAAAACTGCACTATCGATGGAATTTGGCTGCAAAAATTTATGAACATGTAGAGGGGATTAAAATATAAATTTTAAAATAGTGTAATTTTTTGAGGTCCATATGAATTTTGGTGAATTTTTAAAGTAATACTAAAAATTGAGCCATTCCAAGTTGGTTCGGGTGGTCGCAGGACCTACCAACACCAAGGTAGCTAGCCTAAAGGCCATGCCGAGGGTTACAAAAGAGTGACAAGTGGATAATTCTACTAAATCAAGGGAGGAAATTTTCCCTTCTCTTTACTGTTGGAACCAACACCAGCTAGAGGGAAAATACGCATTTTCATAATCTTCTTCATTCTTTTCTAGGAAACACTTCTAACTTAAATTCATCCTTCTATGTTAGAGACTTAAGGGAAAAATAATTACTAGAAAAGAAGCTTCCAAGAATTAAGTAAAAATCATTAAAGGTGCAAAGGTTAGACAGCTTTTTAGCAAAGGTAGCAAGCTTCTAAGGTGAGTTTTTATGTTTTTCCTTGGGATTTATTTGCTAGAAATAGGTATTTGAGGTGCCTAACATATATGCCTATATGTGTGTATGGTGTTTGAGGGCAATTGAGAGGAGGAAAAGCTTGAAGAAGTTAAAGGAAAGCTACCATTGAAAGGCTAAAAAGTGGGTGTTTGAAAACCTTAAAGTGGTGGCTATTTTCTTCTTTGTGAATTGAGGTATGTGAACTTGACCATTTGCCTTATGAAATCTTGAATTCAAGGCTGGAAATCCCTTTTTACAAGTGATCTAAAGGAGTGCTTAATCTAATAAAAATTTGACCTTAAATAGAGCCTTGACTTGGTGCTAGTTTGATGTCTTGTATAAGAAAATTTAGTGGTGAGGGTGTAATTATGCTGCTGATTGAGAGTTTTAGGGAGTCACACTAGGGGTATGAGCAAGTTTAGGGTGATTTTGGGGTAGCCTTTGTGGTTGTGTGAGGGAATGTTAGGGTGATTTAGTAAAGAAGCTAGAATTATGCATGATTGTTAAGAATAAGTCAATGGCTGAGAGGTAGAGTAAGTTATAGGGTTTATTTATTTGATGTTGATGTGATAATATTGGTCTTGAGGTTGATAATGTGATGAACCACTTGTGAACGGCTTGATAATAGTAGAGTAGGCATGTAAAGTGTGAGTACCCAAGAGCATGGGGTAGTGGTGTATGAGTGTACATGCTTAATTAATTGCTAAACATGATGTTTAAGACCTTTGATTTATGCATGGGTATAATTGATTAGCTTGGCACGTGTGTTAGCGATAATTGCTATTGATCAAAGTGTGATTAAGGTGTGTATAAATAAATAAGTGCCTTAAATTTTGATATATTAGGCAGGAAATGGCATAATTTGCTTAGAGTATTTAAACATCAACATGATGGGATCATAGTGTATATGAATATACAAGAAATAACCTTGAATAAATGCATGATGTTTAAATAATAACTTGGCTAAATAGTTTAAGTATAGCTTTAAATGAACATATAATGCAATGCTCATGTTCTAAGGCTCCGTGAACAGTGCAACAAGGTTCGAGAAGTGCACCTGGTGTGTCGAGTCACTTGTACCTAGATCAAAGCGATGGCACATGTCATGAAACTTCAAGGCGCCTTAATTTGATGAAAATAGTAAAATTTAAAAATTTAGCAAAACCAACAATTCATTTTAGGCTGTAAGCTACTCATCGGTGCAATAAAAATTTTTTTAGTCATGATTGACCAGAAATGTGCCTGGACGGACCTAAAAATAGTGGACCTTAAAGCTAAAAAATTACATTGAATCCAATGGTGAAAGAATTTTTAGAATCGGAGCTCATTTGCAAATTTTCGTAATTTTTTAGGTTGTCATGCAAATTAAGGTAGTCTGAAAATTGCCCAATCGATGAAATTTTTCCACAAAAATTTATGAGCAGGTAGAGGGGATTAAAATATAAATTTTAAAATAAACAATGTAATTTTTGGAGGTCCGAGTGAATTTTGGTGAATTTTCAAAGTTTTCCAAAAAA